>JASCZI010091551.1:9809-22989 GCA_036250425.1 Stylosanthes scabra | reverse complement strand
GGTTCGGTCTAGTTTCTGTTTACCTTCTTGTGCTTCAGTTGTTTTTGAGCTTCAATTAATAGCTGTGTGGGGGGGACCTTGAAAGAAGAGGGTGCTTCAAACTGTAGGTCCTGTTTCACCAACCATTAAAGCTTGTAAATGCTCACCTCCTCCTACTTTCCCCTCTTCAATAAAAAAAACTTCAAAAACCATTGATTTAGAAAACTACCCCCCAACACCCCAAAAAGAATCATCATGATCATCATCATCCCAGTTCTTACCCCCATGTTACGTTGTTGAAGTTTCAGTGAATGAGTGAGATCATTAAACAGTACTATTACAGTTTTCTAACAAGTTTTTTTCAGAAAAATCCTTGCTTTTGTTTAGTGTTTGACAAAAACTAAAGCTGCAAATTCATTCCTTTACCACCAACTATTCCACACACTTACTGAAATAAGTTCATTGAATTTGGACTGGGACAGCACATGCAACATATATTCATTATTAATATTAAGATTATAAAATGATGAATGATTATCATAGCAGAAAGTAAGCTAAGCAAATCATCAAACAGTTGATAGACCATGATTTAGAATAGAAAATGAAAACAGTTTCAAAGCTGGAGAAAAAGAAAAAATAAAAAAAAAAGTATTTGGAATAAAGAATATTGTTAGCATAGGCACATACCTGATGAGAGGATGATTTTGGAACGTTTTTGAATAGTTAGAAAGATAGATACCACTTTGGATTATGGAAGTGCATAAGATAAGAGATAAGAAGAGCTGAAAAAAAAAAACTAAAAATAAACGACGAAGAAAACAAGAATACACACCACAAAACAGTGAAACACCACAATAATCAAAACTCAAAAGACAAAGTAATCTCAAAGTGAGATTAGAGCATAAAGCACTACACGACAATAAAAATTGATGCTTTTTTCTTATATAATGGATGTAGAAATCGGAACGAATAAATATACGGGTTGTTTAATTTGTTTTTAGAATAATTTTAGATGTATATCTATTTTTTTTAATTGAGTTTAACTAAGTTGTTATTATTCACGTGTTTTTACTAAAAATGATCGAAATTTATACATACAACAAATATATTTTTATAGTTGATATGAATAGGTTTTAAAATATTTTCGTTTGCTTTTAAATTTTTTCTTCGTTCTAATAGTAATATTATGTTCATGCGGGTGGAATAAAAATGGACAAAATTCACTTGATTTGACTTAGTTGAAGAAAATAGATGTACATATAGCATAATTGTTTATTTTATACTATAATTAATTTAGTGGATGAATTTTAATATATATCAGTGTGTCATAGTTGAATTTTTATTAACAAAGTAAATAATTTATTTTTTAATTTATTTTCAATATAGTTATTTAAAATTTTAAATAAATATTTTAAGAATTTAATATGAATAAATTGAAAGTATAAAGTATTTTACATAATTTTTAAATCTTATTTATTGTTTTGGATAATTATTTAAATCATTAATATAAAAATTAGTTATTTTTATAATGATATATTATTTGATATACATGTAAAATTATTTTAAAATCTTTGTCATTAAAATTCTCTTAAATGTTTTTAGTAGTAAATTTAAGATGCAATATAAAATATGTTGGAGTAGTGAAAATTCTGATTATTTTATAAGATTTTTTTTTCAGAATAATCAATGTTGGTTTTAAATATGAATTATTTTTTTTTTTTGGTGAAGAAATATGAATTGACTAATCTTTTTAATTTATATCAAAATATTATTTTAACTTATATTTAAATGTACCGAAACCAAAATTAATTACAAACGATGGCTGCAATACAAAATTTTTCCAACACGACATGAACGCCATTATCATTAGTGGGTAGGTCCCACATTCTTGTCGTTTTCTTTGACTGCATGCCTTTTTTTTTCAGTCACTTTTTTTTTTTTATCATGGTCCATGATGCCATAAAATATAGTACTGCATCTAAATTTAATTATTGTTTATTAATTAAATAAACTAAACTAGACAACACTAGATAGCAGAGATTTATTTGAAGTTGGATGTTACAATTTTTTAATTAAAATAAGATATGTTGTGGGAAAGTATCAAGATTTGTTTAGTGCTATTAACTATTAATTAATAAGTGATATAAGCATTAAAAATTTATAGTGGCTCTTAAAAAATGAATGTTCATGAACATGAATGATGATCGTGTGGTAGGGGTTATGTTTCCTTTTCTCTTTCATCAATAATAATAAAATAAAAAAGGTTTAATTTGATTGATCTCAAGACTGATTATACTGCCATCATAGTTAGAAGAAAATATTAAACAACACTTTCAATATTTTAAAAATAGTTAATTACTACTTAAGAAAATGAATCTTATATATTAATAATAGAAATTGAATTTAAATTCTTATTAGATATGAAATCAACAATTATAAACTATTAATTTTTATAAACATAAAAGTTAAAAAATGTTAACTAGATATAATCAAATTTATTTAGAATAGAATAATAAAAATTTTAAGAGATGCAAAATGTATAATTTTATATACAAAGATTGATTTTGATTTTTGGCGTATACCTAACAAAATTATCCAATTATAAATACACATAAAGTAAACTAAAACTTCAACTATATAATCCAAGGAGTATTTTAGGTATGTCAGATTGAAGAGATTTAAGTAATTTAAATTATTAAAATACTTTATATACACCACGTTATATTTGTAATATTTTTTATAATATATGAATAATATAATTTAAATACAATTAATAATTTTTTAGTACAAATTTTTGCTCTACTATTTCTTTTTTTACCCTAAATTTTCTTGATTTTTGTGTATATCTATCTATATACAAATACTATATATTTAACTTTGTGAAATTCATATATATTAATATTTAAAGATAAAATAAATATGTTTAATTTTCTATTACTGAATCAGAATTTTATTTTTAAAATCTATATACGGTTTTACCCTTTAATGTACCTTAATTATAAGGATAATATAAGGATTAAGGAGTAATAGATCAAGTAGTTAACTTTAATGAGAAGCCCAAAAAGTCAGAAGGATAAGGTGCAAGTAACTGCATAGTATTTTCATTTTCTTGATTGAGTTGGGTGGGTTTCTTTCATTACATTTTCTCATAATCTCATCATGTCCACACATTTTACACGCGCTTAACTTCATGAGTTTCAAGAGTTTCATGTTTCCAATCTTAGTTGTAAAAATATTAACTAAAAACATGAGTTTAATTTTGATACATTGATGGTATAATATAGTTATTCAATTAAATTCATGTACTTACATAATTTTAGAAATAGTAGGTTTAAAAATTAATTATTTTTGATAATGTGGTAACACTATGTGTAAAACTCTTTTACATTAACGGTGCATGAAAATTAAATTCAAATATTAACTAAAAACATTAACTATAAAATGTTTTAAAGCTGATCAAAATAGTCATTAAATATTTAAATGACAAAATTATTTATAAAATATTCAAAATTTAAAGTAATTAAATATTAACTGAAATAGTTCTCAATGGCTAAAAATATTTAACTAGCTAACAAAAGTGATTACTTGACAAACTATGATGAAAAATAATCTCAACTATAAGATATTAAATTAAATAGTAATATAAACAATCACTCTATATTCTTTTTTATAGTTGTAACACTTAAATACTTTTTAATAAAATTAAATAAATAAATTATTTTAAAAGAACTTTTCAATTTAAATTTTTAAATATCAATTAATTATTAAACAACTAATAATTCTAAATAATAATTATACAAATAAATTTAATTTTTAAACGTTATAAACACGGTTATATATACAGTAGTGGCGGAATCTGTGTTTATGCAAAAGCTCAAGTTTTATGGAGATGTATATAGTGGCGATAATATTACCGTGGCAAGTACATTTCAAGTAGCCTCTTCTTTTTCTGAACTTAGAACATTCTTTAGTCCCTTTCAAGTTTCAACTTCAACATATCTTACAGTAAAAAATAAATAAATAAATAAATAAGGTTAATTATACATGGCTGAAGAAATTGTATATGCATAGAGTAAATGTTCTCTTTGTTTTCATTAGATAATTTTCTAAAGGATAAAAAGTTCTCTATAATTAAAAAAATTACCGATGTGAACTATTTAAGCAATTAATTTAAGTGGCTTTTGTAAATAGAATTTATTGATGTGTTAAGAGAGGCTTAGATCAGTAACAAGTCGCTTATATCAATTACTCAGATAATTAAAGATACATTAGAGATTTTTAAATTACAGAGGACTGCTTTAGTTCTTTAAACAAATTATCAAAGATCAAAATTTCTCTATATGCATATGGCTAAATAAATAAAGAAGTATTTAAAAATTAATTTCTTTTTAAAAGGATTTGCATATTAACATCTAATAAAGTACTATTTCGTTGTAATCAAATTAATTATTGAATAAACTTAGTAAGACATATCATTAAATGAAATTTTCTTTGGTTTATTATCTTGTAGAATCCAAAGAAAGAAGATTATGTTTGGTTTTTCTTGAGGGGTGTTTATTCTCATGAAGTAGTCCAACAAAACAACATGTGAAGAAGCACAAAGCTTAAGGGGAGAAAATTGAAGGTAACAAATGAAATAAATTAAAGATGGTTGAAACATTGCTTTCGTGACCAAATTTCAGAGGGCACATTGGCTGTTGGGGGCAAGAGTACTAAACAACTTGATCATGTTTGGAAGCTAGTTATGGCAAATTGGCTTAATTCCATATATATTTTTTCAAGCTAAGTTGGGTTCTAGCATTTAATTTTCTAGTAGACTTAAATAAGTGACGAAAATTTAAATCTTATATTGTGTATGTAAAATTTCATTGATTAGTAACAAACTCTTAAATAAAATTCTGATTTACAATTGATTAGTTTTTATTTTATTAGACTGAGAGATATCATAAAAATATATATATAGTGAATTCTAATCAATCTTCTCTACCATCTTTAGATTAGAGGATAAATTATCCCTTCTCATTTGATATCTCTTTTTCTTTGCCGAACGCCCTCTAAAATACTACTGCCTCGTTCTCCAATGATCCTCACGACTTTATTCTCTCCAAAAATAGAGACCAAGTTAGAGAAAACGAAGTCGTGACAGTGATTGGAAGATGTGTTTATGCTTACGAACACGACAGTACTTTAGAAGGTCTCTCATCCCTCAATCATCGCCACGACTCCGTTTTTTTTCATTTGGTCTCTCTTTTAAAGATAACGGAGTCGCGATGGCTAATGAAGGACGCGATGGCGGTGTTCTAGAAGGCGTCTGACAAAAAGAAAGTGATATTAAGTGAGAAGGAATAACTAACCCTCATATTTAGAGATGATTAATTAAAATTCACCTCCATTGTATATATATTGTCATAGAGCTTAACCGACCAATAACCATCTCATTTTACCCGTAATATTCAGAATCATAGAGTCCAAGGGGATTTGCAAATTGCAATGCCATATATGACATCATCTTCATTCAATTATATTGGATCTTATGTCTTTCTTCATAATAATGCTCTTCCATCGATTAAATCTATGACCTGATCATAAATAAACCAACTTAGATAGCCACCAATCCAAGCTACTACATCATATAACGAAAAATAATAAATGTGTAATAATTTTTGTTACTACTCTTGTTTTTTATTTCCTTTACGCGTCTCTTTCTTTCATCTATTATTTTTTTTTAATTAATACAAATAAATTTTGCTGAGTTGGAATTAATTTAGTTAAATTTAATTAACAAATTTTATTTATATATCTAATATTTCTCTAATATAAAAATTAAGTAATTGTATAATAATAATAATAATAATAATACATTTTAAAATTTATATATTTATCGAAGTTGTTGCCCTAAGTGGATCCTTAGCTTCATTGTAGAGGTGTGATTGGGAAATGGACATACATAGGTTTGGTACTTGGAATTCGATTGCTCCAAATTAAGATTTCCAAACTTTGAAGCTTTCAAGAGTCCCTATGCACTTTATATTAAAGACTGTAAATGATGGTCCTTAGAGGAAAGCAATGTTCGGTTCAAGCTGAATTTCATTTTGGATCTAATAAATTTATATATGCATTTCTAGAATTTTATATCATAATTTTTTTTTAGACTAAGTGTAAGATTTATCATTTAAATAGTCAGTTTTAATTCAATTTAAATTTTGTATTGTTTTCAGTTTTTTTTAATCAAAATAGTTATAATTTTTATTAGTTTTTTATTACTTGTAACTACTAACTACTTTTAAACCATAAATTCTATATCACCTATCATTCACACATATAATAAGTAAGGCTTATCGGTGGCCCTAAAAATTTAGCATGTAATGACTTATGAACATTTTTTTTTCAAGAACTATTAAATTAAAACATTATTTTGAAATTAATTCGCTGAAGTAAATTTCAAAAGAGTAGTGTCACGAAATGAACACTAAGAAGTCAATAAATTCAATTATAGGTAATCATTCAAAATTAAAAACATTTATAATATGAAACTAAACATAATTATTATCCAAAATAGTACAAAATTATCATTCGAAATTACATAAAATTATCATCTAAACAAAACACAACTTATCATATATAATCTCCTCATTACCGCTACCATCACCAATAACAGCACCACCAACATGCCATCATCACTACTGCAACAACAACAACCACCTCACCATCATTATCACTACCGCAGCTACTGAACCGTAGCACCACCACCACCACAACAACAACAAGGAGAAAGCAGTCAAGAAGAAGAAGAAGAAGAGGCGGTTGCAGCAATAGCAAATGGCGCGATGCGAAGAAGAGGAAGAAAAAACTATGGCAACATTGAGGAGATCTGAAAAAAAAAAGTAGGAGCGGTGGCGACACAACGGTGATTTAGATGTCAAACGCGAAGATGGAGTTGGGTGAGGGCGATGAAGACCAGTTTTGTTGTTGTTTTGGTGGGGGAGAAGACGAAGGGAGACTGTAGGCCTGACAATGGGTAGGGTAGGGTAGAGTTTAGTCCCAACCCTAACCCTACCCGCGGGTTGATATTTCATTTATAATTCAATCCTACCCTATCCACGGGTTGAAAATTTCTAACCCTAACCCTACCCGCATTCAACCCGCGGGTTGTGACTAATGAGAGGTTTTATAAATTAGGATTTGTAAAATTTTATGTTATACACATAAGTAAAAGGAAGAAGTTTTTACATATTGAAGGTATAAAAACTAGAAATTGAAGTGATAGTTGGATAGTTAAGGCTCTTTTATATAACTAAGAGATCATTTGTTCTATACCCAACATTAACATTTTAAAAAAAATTATGTATTATATATGGGGTGTGGGTTGGGCGGGTAGGGTTGAGCCTAAACCCTAACCCTACCCTACCCTACCCGTAAGCCAACCCACTCCGCACTCAACCTGCTCCGCTGCGGGTAGGGTTGGCAACCCGATATAAACGAATTGGACACCCGCGAATAGAGTTAGTATTGCCACCCTTAAGGGAGAGGAAGGAGTCACGAAAGATGAGATTGTGAAGGAAAGAGGAAGAGAAGCTGTTGATTTTGTAATGTTGACTTTGTTATTGGTTTCATAGTATTTTTCATTTCAAAAATTTAAATTTTACTTTCATACATTAATTTATAATTAGAGACAAACTTTTAGATAAAATTCAAATTTGTGATGAATTAGTTCTACTAGATCTATTGAATAAAAAATACCATGAATAAAAGATATTATTTTGATATTTATAATTTTAAAGATATAACATTCGTAATTATATATTATTAACATTTAGTATTATATATTTATTTCGATAATAATTAATTGATATAAATAAAAAATAAAATAAACAAATTATAACTTTTTATAATTATTAACTATAACTTTCTTGTAACATCCCAAAATAATTTTCTAAAATATAGTTTATTTTATTATCTTTTAGTTGCTAAAATAAGGTAATATTATATGTGGGACTTAGTTTATACAATTAGAAAATTTTCTAATGTCAATGCCATGCTAAATTAATACGCGCAATAAATTTCGATGTAATAAAGTTAAAAAAATAGAGGTGGTGAGGAATAGTAAAAAAAATAATAAAATAATATAAAGCAAATAGTAACTAAAATAATATAATATTGGCTACATAGTAATTTGTTTTTACTATAAAAGGGGAGGGGGAGTGCAGAGGGAGAGAGAAACGAGAAGGAAAGCAAAAAAAAAAAGAAGAGAGAAAAAAAAAGAAAAAAGAGAGAGAGAAAAATAAAAGAAGGAGGTAGAAATCTAGAAGAAGAAGTATAAAAATTTTTAAGGTAGATGTTTTTTTTACTTTCTGGTTATCATATATCATTAATATATTTCTTTTGTTATTGTTATTATTATCATATATAATTATATTATTAATATATATATATATATATATATATATGATATTATTATATATTTATAATTATATTATAATTAATACTAATCTAACAATAACATTATTATAATATATTATTATTATTACTAACCTAATAATAATAATAATATTCTGACTATTTTATTGTTATTGTTATTAACTGATCTGACTATTTTATTATTATTGTTACTTACTACTTTGACTATTTTATTATTATTGCAGCTAATTAAATCTGACTATTTTATTATTGTTATTATTACTGACTAACCTAATTATTTTATTTTTATTGTTACTAACTAATCTGATTATTTTATTATTATTATTACTAATCTAAAAATAATATTATATTATTATTATTACTAACCTAACAATAGTATTATTGATATTATTATTATTAATATTATTATTATTATAACTAATAATTATTATTACTACTACTAAAGTATTATTACAATTACTATTATTATTAATTTTATTATTGTTATTAATATATCAGTATAATTATTATTAGTATAATTATTATTATCATTTTAATTAATATAAATTATTACTGCTATAATAATTATATAAATATGATTAAAATGATTAATTTTTATTACATTAGTAAAATTATTATTATAAACTAAATAAATAGTATTATCATTACCATAGTAATAATTATATAAATATGAGTATAATTATTACAATGATTATTATTAATTTTATTGTCATTGATATTGTTGCTGTTGTTGTTATTATATATTTGTGATTGTTAACATCTTTAATATGATGATTTAAATTCGTAAGCTAAAGTAAGTGTGGGGGGTTAGTGTGCCTATCATCCCTACTTAGCAAAACGAATAAAAAAAGAATTATTTAAGACTTCACTGTCAATTGCTAATAAGACAAGATGTCTTAATTGGTATGTCGTAAATTCTGCTTTGTTGTCATGATGTTATGAGATCCACCAAAAGTTGGAAATTCCTTAAAAATGCCTAAGATGAGTGAGACAAGCAGATAAAGAAAAGTGAAAAGATAAATAAATTAAGATATCTGCATTGCATACATGATTATTTTTATATAATTGTGATAACCATGATATTTTCCATGATGAGCGGCTGAAACCACTAAATCAAATTCTTATTATCTACTGAGAATTTTAAATTCTTACTATATCTATATGTTTATGTGTGGTTTCAGATTCATTTCAGTAAGGACCAGTGTAATGCAAGCTATTAGTATTAGTGTGTGACAATTCTAGAGGATTATACATAAATATTTTTCTATTTTTACTTAGTATGTCATATGAGCGATAGCCATATGTTTGTAAAATTTGATTGTATCCGTACAAAAGTACAGTCAAATTATCAGTTTATGTAATGATTTTTTAGTTCAAAAAATGGGCATTACATTTCCAAGAGTATAGAAAGTAACCACACTATCATGTAACTGTTATAACTTATAAATAATAAATGTTTAATTACTCTGTTAGTTCCTATAATTTTATCAAATTTTTAATTAGGTCCTTATATTTTTTTTTAATTGAGTTCTTATATCATTTTTAAATTTGTAATTAGGTCCCTATTAATAATAAATGTTAAAAGAAAATATTTATAAAATATGACTTTTCTATTATTTTTGTACTTTTCACTTTACATAAGACTTATACTCACCTAAATATATTTTTTATCAATATTCTTTGAAAATGTTATCAAATTACATGAATTAAAGTCGCATATCTTTAAGAAGCTTAAAGTATATTAAAGAAAATGAAAAACATTTATGTTATCATTTTAAAATAGAGAAAAATGTTATATTTAGCGAGTTAGCCATTAGTTTTTGTGATATTTTTAATTTAGAGATAAAATTTTTCATTAATTTTAATATTTTCGTCACGACAGAAATCTAATTACAAAATTTAAAATATATAAGAAGCTAATTGAAAAAAATATATATAAAAACCTAATTAAAAATTTTATGAAACTACATTATCACTCTATTAATTACCTTTTAACCAATAATAAATTGGGATAGTAATGAAAGTTGGAGAGCGCGTGGCAATAGTGGCGGATGATGTTCGCGTAGAGTAGTTACAGAAGAATCTTTGTTTCGTATAGACGTATACACGACCGTGTCCCTCCTATACTCACCTATTTTATACCTACGTTATATTATACTTCTATAAATCTAACATTTTCACCTTTAAATAAACCCTTTTAAGTTTTAAGTTTTAACAATAATAATACAAATACTGAAATACAACTTAAAAAAAGAAAGAAAAAGAAATTACAAATTACAAATACAATGCATTATGCATCCATCCTTCCTCCCTCCCTTAATAATTAGTAGTCAAATTGAATTAATTAATGAATGGAAGCATAAATAAATCCACGAAAAGAAACAAATAGAGTTGAAATAATGCCAAGCGTTAATTAAGAAATGAACAATAATTAATGATATTCTTTTCTTTACTCGTATTTTATTTGAGTGTGCTGAATGCTGATGTTGGCTTCCTCTTTGTTCTTATGCCAAAAATTTTATCGTGCTCTTACCGCTACTTCCAAAAGATTTCATCACTATCATATCATATATTCATATATTTTTTTATTTAAGTTCAGGGTAAAATTATAGTTCTATTTCTTTTATTCGTCTTTGTATAAAAATTGTAAGTGTCATTAATATAAAATATATATCTAAATATAAAATATATATTAAAATAAATTAAATAATATATAAATATAGGTAAAAAGTTACATATTGTATAAGTAATTTTGGATTATATTATGTATATATTAAAATAAGTTATCAAAATTAATCACTAATATAATATATATTAACATATAAAATACACATTAAATTAGAATTAAACTTCAAATGTATTTTATATTTCAATGTGTATTATATACCATAATTAATTTTAATGACTGATTTTAGTATACAAATAGAATTATTGAGTAATTTTATTAATTTAAATTTATTTAAGTATTTTTACTTTTGTATTGAGTCAAATTTTCTAGGCTATATGTAATTAATTTTGCAGATAGTGTTTAATTTTATACTGTATATAAATATTTTTTATTACTATGGATTTTAATATTTATATATTATATTTTATATATTTTAATTTTGATGAAATTAAATATATAATATTGCCTATATATATAGTATCACATTTTGATTATTATATTTTGTATATAAATAATATTTTTATTAAAAAAGAAATGATATCTAAGTAACAAATTAGAATTCAATTTTTGCATATACGTATGTTAAATTAAACAATAATTTTATATGTATGTTAAAATTAGCCGTTAAAATTAATTATCAATGTATAATATACATTAGAATATAAAATACATATTAAAATAAGTTAAATTATATATATTTTATATTTAATGTATATAATACTCTAATTTTGATGATTACTTTTAGTGTACATATAATATAATTCTAAATTAAATAATATTATATTCATAAAAATATTATATTAACAAAATAAATAATTATGAAAACAAATATAATTAAAAGATTGTGTAAATGATTATACTAAGTCTATATTAAAATCAGTCATTATGTATAATATATATTAAAATATAAAATATATATATATTTTAATTTATTTTTAGTATGTATTTTATATTTTTATGTGTATTATAAATTTGTTGATGATTTTACTGCGTACAAATAAAATTGTTGATTAATTTAATGCATGAAAATTAATGTAAAAAATGACAATGTTGAAATGGAAAATAACAAGTTGTAAAATGATAATTTAACCTTCCTTTTTCCTCCAACTAGTTTCAATTTGCAAAGCACAGTTGCATACACACACACACTCTCATAAGTCACTTTCAGTCATAAATTAGGGAAAAGCAAGCAAGCAGACAGCTACGCTCTCACAACACTAACACCACACTCAACACACACCCACCCCACCTCTCTCCTCTCTCATTCTCATTCCCATCCATCCATCCATCCATCCCCCCCTTCTCTCTCTCTCCATCCAGTTTCCTTACTGATCATGGGAGCAGCCTTCAATGGATTCTCCATAAGGCAGGCATCTCTCTTTCCCCTTCTCCTTCTCTCTCTCTCTCTCTCTTTCTTTTTTTATTCAATTTAACTGCAGTAGCAACACCAACAACTCTCTCTTCTCTTCTCTTATCTGATTATGGTTATTATGGTTATGATGATTTTGTGTGGTTGCTTGCAGGGATTACACAAACAAGATGAGGTCGGTAGATGTATTCAAGTGCTGGCCCTTCTCCACTTCCCCTAATGTCACTTCCAAAGACCTCACCCAATGGCTTCCTCCTATGACTCTTCCTTCTTCTTCCTCTTTCAACCAACAACAATCCCTAACTTCTACTTCTACCAACCACAACCAACAACAATCGCTTAAATCCGATCATCAACCTCCTTCTCCTTCTCCGTCTCCACCTCCTCCGAATCCTCCTGATGAAGACAGATTGGAGATGGTCTGTCCAGTCTGCCGCGAATTTAACGCCGCTACGCTAACGGCAGTTAACGCTCACATCGACGCCTGTCTTGCTCAGACTGTCAGAGAAGACCGTCGTCAGATGAGGATCGCTACCACAACATCCTGTGCCGCCACTGCCACCACCACCACCTTCAAATCCTCCTCCTCGTCTCACGCCAAGCCTAAGGCTCCGAAGAAGCGCTCCATCGCTGAGATTTTCAAGGTAAAGGAACCAGAAAAGGAGCAGCTGGAACAGCAGAAGGAGAAGGAGCTTGAGCTTGAGAAAGAACAGGAGCAGGAGAAGGAGAAGGAAGAGGAGGAAGAG
>JASCZI010091550.1:8791-21141 GCA_036250425.1 Stylosanthes scabra | reverse complement strand
AAACGGCGTTCATGAAAGCAGGGAAGTCCTTTGCTCGATCCAGCTCGGAAGGAATAACGTTGGGAATGGTGGCGAATCGAACGTTGTTGGGTTTTGATTCGTTTTTTATGAAACCGTGCCATTCTTCAGTGACCACGAATGATACTATGATGTCTGGTTTTCTTGTGGCTAACATGGAGCAAAGGTTCATCATGGGGTTGACGTGGCCCCTTCCGGGGTACGGCATTGCCACCACGTGGCATATGGCTTTGGATTCCACGTGGATAGTCCCCATGATGACGATGCTCTTGTTTGATGAGAATGTAATGTTATTTTGGTTTGGAGGGAGAACGGGGTTTGAATGTGTTTATATATGCATGGAAGAGGAATAGTTTATGGTTATTGTTCAAAGCAACTTGCAAGTTTACATATATGGAGCAGAGAATTATAATGGTGTATTATTGTTACATTATATTCTGGTGGACTGGTGGGTAGAAGATAATCCATCATATCATTTTTCGATTTCGGACTATTATCGTCATTTTATCATGGATTATATATACTAAAATCAGCAATTAAAATTAACTACTAATGTATTTTGTATTTCAATATGTTATATACGAGTGATTAATTTTAATGTGTAAATAAAAATTTGGTTATGTATGTCATGTTTTTAGGAGGTAGTATTTAAGGTAAATACTCTTACATTTTCAGAACATATATAGTAGTATACGCATTAAAAATTATTTGACGATTTTTTTTTAGGAAAATAGTAGAACTCACATTATTCTTCACTTATTTTCACACACTGTATTATGTGTGTTGAATATGTATGGGAGTATTATTAACAAATATTTAATTCTAAGTAAAAATATTTAAAGAGAATTTTGAATTCTTAAGGGTCAATTATCATATTTTTTATCTTAAAATATGAAGGTAAAGAATTTTGGGGGGAAAAGGTATAGAAGGTACTAATACTACTAAATACTAAGTGAAGTGAATGCTATATACATATAAAAATTATAAAAAGCATGTAGTGTAGCAATAATGATCCTTTTGGAGAATTTCGGAACGAAATAAGAGTAATGGTTAGTTGCATGATTGTTCATGTTGTCTGATTTATTTTAGGCCTTATCTGGCTGTTCTTTAAATGCACTGTACAATAATGGTTATTATGGAGAAATCATAGTCCTGCACTCCATATCCAATTTCCTAATAATATAATATTATATACACTATTTTTTATACCATTTTTGTATAGATACTTCTCTTCTTTTTTTTTTAATTGAACATATTGATAAAAAGCCAGAAAAAAGGTTAGAAAATTATAAGAAAAAATTTATAAACATTTTGTATGTGTCTGTTCACTAGTTCTGTAAAGATGTATTATATGATAACGAAAGAGATGTTTCCTGCACAATTACAAGGTGCAAGTGGATGTGTTAAAAATTTAAAATAGATAAATTAATTAAAATAGTCGTAGATGACGAATAATTTTTTTTTTTAATTTTGATACATTATAATGTAAAAAATTTTAAACTATCATATAATTAAATTAATGTATTTATATAATTTTTGAAATAGTTGATTTAAAAATTAATTACTTTTTTAACGTGACAATAGTCTTAGCAAAACTCTTTTAATGTATCCATTTTTTTTTTACTCTGGGAATTATATATTTTTTTCTGCACATAAATTGAATAATCCCGAATTTTGGATTGGATCACACAACTACAATTCTAGATAAATGGGCTAGTTGAGGCCCAAATCAATGCATAAAGAAAAATAATCTGAATAGACCATTTACTGTATTCCTGACAAAAAGACAAACCATTTATTGTATTATGAAAACAATTATGTTAAAAACAAAGTGCTATTTGTAGACCCAATAGTGCATATTACCCAATACCCATTTAAGAAGGCAATTAAGGACTAAGGTTCTCCATTGCTTATGATATAAAACTTAGTATCTTTGTGACCAAAAAGAAAAAAATCATAGTATCTTTCAGATTAAAAAAACAAAAGTATCTTTAATTTGTATTTGTGTTTTTGAGATATAAAACTCAATTATTTTGTAAAAATAAAAAAAAAGAATACTATAACTTAATTTTTTTTGGTGACTTACTATAACTTAATTGATATAAAGAAAGTAATATATTACAAGCCCAAAAAAAAAAAGTAATATATTAGAATAGATTTGTGTTTAACTAAATTATTTTAATGTATCAATTTATTTAAATTTCCGTTATATTTTAAAATGGAAAAAATACAACTCATAAAATCTAATAGTCCTCTCTCCCTTCTAATGTTCTCAGACAAATTTTTTTCTTGATAGCATGTTCTCAGATAAAAATAAGATGTATAATAAGACACTTTGTCAAATTAATATTAGTAGTGACTGAACTGCAACATAGTTCACCTTTTATTTTACACCATAGCTACTAATCACAAAGAGATACATACACATACACGTACACACACAAACAATAACTGTGAATCAAAGTGATAAAACAAAAACACAAGAAAATGGGATGATGAATAATGATGAGTCATAAAAGTAATAATGATGGAAGAATTAATAATAATAATAATTAACACCATCATCACCACTTTGTGACATTGATCTATGCAGCAGTCAGTCCCCAAAGGAAGATTCTTCAATAGAATCATCTCATAATAATAATAAATTATTTAGACATAGCCAAGGCTCTTCAAACTCTCCACAGCATCAGTGATAATTTGATCAATAGGAGTGAACTCTAACCCTAAATCAATGAGCTTCTTTGATGCATCTTTTGCTCTCAACAATCCTGGTTGGGTATCCTTTGGCAACCTTAGAAAAAAAAAAAAAAAAACACAAAGCAAATGAAAAATAAATAACTACTAATTAAAAAATTAAAAAGGCTAATTACTCTCTTAGATTCTATAAGTTCACTAAATTTTTAATTTCGTCCATATAATTTTTTTTTCTTTTAATTAGGTACATGCACTACTATATCACATTTTGTAATTATAAAATTTTAAATATAATAAAATATTTTGTTATATGATAGTATATTATTTTAGAATTTATTTTTGTCAAGATGAAACTTAATTATAAAATTCAATATGATGTATAAACCTAAATGAAACAAAAAAGTATTGACTTTGATTTATATATATTTTTATATTTTTTTAATTCAAATCAACGGTAAAATGTTGTTGGTATACCGATATATTGATATACTTAAAATTCTTCCAAAAATATATATAAGAACCTAATTAAAAATTAAATAAGATTATAAAACCACCAAAATAATTAAACAAAATAAAAATAAGAAAATACTCTGTGTTTAAAGAATGGAAAGTAAGGAAAGTAATTAAGTACTCACTTGGCGACATTGTATTGAGGGTAAAGCTCAGCAACCTTAGCAACAAAATCACCATAATGACGGATACCTTCTACACACAAGTGTCTTCCAGATGCTTTCTTGTTCTCAAAACCCAAGATATGTGCCATTGCTATGTCCTTAAAGTGTGCCATTCCCATAAAGAAATCCTCATAAGTTTCTTTGTCACCTGTAACAATGGTTTCACAAGCTCCAAAAAATTTACTAGTAACTTTGATCACTATCATATATAATATTTTTAACATTATTTTTATATAAAAATATTTTCATGTGAATAATTACCTTTGAGGACGCTAACAAGAACAGCCATGCTAGAATTGATTCTTGGTGGAATGAGAGGGCCCAAAGCAGTGCCAGGATTGATCATAACCACATCAAAACCAGTCTCCTTTGCAAAATCCCATCCTGCTTTCTCTGCCAATGTCTTTGCAATAGGATAGTATAACTGCATCCATCCATAAACACATAATAAGAGTTTAATTACCTTAATTAACTAATTAACTTAGCTTAGCTTGTCCCATCAAGATATAGAGTGATGAGTGATCCACAACAACCGACCAAAAATAGAGAGTACAACAATGCACTATGTACCCCACATTCGCCAAGAAAAAACAAACATGTGAAATAAAATTTGAACAAGATTCCAATTTAATGGCTAAAAACATATTCCAATTCCTTTTTAAAAAAAACTACTGAATTACTAAGTTTTCTTGCCTTAATATTGACAAAACAACTTAAATTATTCAACATAGATTTTTTTTTCCACAGATTTTATACTTTTAAGAATTAATTTAGTGTGGATCTAATCTTATTTAAAAATCTATTAATAGCTTATTAGTTGTTGTATATATAAGATGAAATTTAAACTCTAGACACTTACTTACACAAATTAGTGAACTAGCTATTAAACCAACAAAATTATTCGATTTTTTTCCCTCTTTAAAATAGCCAAATCTAGTTTTTTTTTTTTTTTAATGTCTTCAGTTACATTTATATATAATGTTGGTGTGCTTTTATGAATGACTTCTCTTTGATTTAGATTTTCATATTTTTTTTATTTCTAAATTTTTATGACAAAAGTAAAAATAGAAAATAAAATTTTATCATTTTCACTTTTTCTTTTACATTATATTTTGATTATTTTCAATATAGTTCTAATTGATGAATTGAAAACATAAAAATTACTATTTTTAGTGTTTTTAACTAATATTCTTAAGCAATTGTTAATTAATTTCTTCAAAACCCTAATGTAATGACTCACCAATTAACTTTAGATAATAATTCTAAGCTTTAGAATTATTGAACTAGTTTGGGAGAAATGGTAATGAGAAATATCATTATCATATATAAATTAGATTTTTTTTAATCTATAAATTATTGTATTTTCTTGTCTTTCTCCTTTTTTATTCATGCAAAATGTTTCATAACAATTGGCCTGGCTCAGTTGCTTGTCTCTTTCACTTTTCTTTTCTTTTTTTTTTTCTTTTATTTTGAGATAACTCTTTCACTTTTCTTTAAATCAGTGTGGATCACATATTGAGCGAAGTTCCTATATCAAAAACCAATATTATTTATTCTGATTTTTAGAATTTAAAAAATAAATGATTCGCTAGCTAATTATTATATAACTCATTTTAACAAACGGGATAACTATATTTAAAAAAAAAAAAACTAATATAGTTAATTTTATATAATTGTTAAAATAAATTATTTTACCTACTAACACATGTTTCTAAAATTTATTATAAGTCACAATAACGGTGATACATTCACAAATTTTCCCCATTTTAGATATTATTTATTATTATTATTCTTTGAAAGATGAAGTAAAGAAGAGAAAAGGCACATATACTTGATGGATTCAGGTAACATCCATATTCATTCTCTTTAATTAGTAATTTTATACTCAAACTCAAGTTTTGAGCATGTAGCCAGGGAGGAGTTATAAATAATACAGAGGTTGATTTTATTAAAAATATATAAGATTTATATTTATATTTTATTTTAATTTTAGTGAGATATAAGAGATAAAATTTATATTGTAAAAAAAAATTATTTTTAGATCAACTTATTATATTTGTACCGAATAACTTGTCAATAAATAATAATTAATACGAATAAAATGTATTATATGTACATTAATTTTAAATACTGACCCCCTTCTGCTTGCAGTAATCAAGATCAGTCCAACAATCCTCGTTCTTAATCTTGTCAGAAGGCCAATTAGGACTTGGAATTATAGCAGAGATTGATGAAGTTGCAACCACTCTCTCCACTCCTGCTTCCTTTGCTGCCTTCAGCACATTCACTGTCCCTTGAATTGCCGGTTCCAATATCTCCTTCTCAGGGTCTTTCACTTGTCCTATGATGTTCGGACAAGCTAGGTGGAAAACTCCCGCGCAACCCTTTATGGCGGCGGCTATGGAGTCCTTGTCTAGAAGATCCATCTCGAAGAAATGGAGATTACCCTTTGCTCCTTCCATGGCCTCCAAATGCTTCGTCTCCTTCTCATCCTCTGAAATTATGTCCCAATTATTATTTTCCACATCAAATAATCATATAATTCAAATAAATTATGTCTCTAGTAATATCAAACGATGCCAAGAATGTCAATACTTTTGGTGGAAAAAAAGTTATACCAAAGAATGAAACTCAGTTTTAATTTTGGATGGATAGATTTTTTCTTTGTTATAATAATGATAGTGAAATTACTCAAAATTATGAAATGATTTATTTAATATATTTGACTAAATTGTTATATAATAATTTTTAACTTTCATGTGAATCACATTAGGTGACAAATTACGAGGAATAATAAAAAAAAAAAAATGAAGGCATGAGAGAGGGTAACTGAGATCTTGGACACAAGCATGGACGGTGTAGCCGCGCTCGAGGAGGAGCTTAACCAGCCATGATCCAATGGCACCGCTAGCTCCGGTGACACAAACCACCTTGGACATATTTGTGTTGAGAGTTAGTTATATACTTATAGTTAAAATGATTTTGAGGTGTGTGATGGTGGAGGGAGGTAACGGTCCATGCTATATAAAGAAGAAATTGAAGAGGAAAAATTAAAATTAAAATTAAAATTAAAATTAAAAATTAAAATATCTAAGATTTGTTGGATTTTTAACTGCCAGAGTAAACCAAATGTGAGGAGGAGAGAATCTTCGGTTCCTATCATTCTTCACTAGCTACTTCACTCGTAAGATAATAATGAAGGAAAACTAGCTATCTTTTGTTAACATGTAAATCATAATAAGGAAAAAAGAATCTTATTTCTTATTTGTGACAAAAAAAAAAAAGAAATTATGCAATCCATATAAATTGATATAAATATAAAATTTTTTTTATAATATATATTTTATTTCTTATATCATATAAAAATTAAAATAAAATATAAATATAAATTTTTATATGTTTCTAATAAAATTTATATATGTATTATTTATATTTGTATCGAATAAGTCTAAGAAATAATTAGAAGAATATTGTTAAACCGAAATCAATGTCATGTCATAAGGTAGTTTTCAACATTAATTGAACAATGTTAATTAGTTCAGCTTAAGAAAGAGCCAATGGCATGCTTTGTTTCTGTATTGTAGGGTATACCCTTACTCTTTTTTTTAGGACACGCGTCTTCGAATTTTAGGACCCGACAATTGTTGGCAGATTCACAATATCTTCTTTTTCTTCTCAAAATGGACCCACTTTTGGGGTTCTCATGGATCATTGCCACGTTGAACTCTTAGGAGTCTTTGGATCGGGTAAAAGAGAAAGAACAAGCACGAGTGGAAATAGGCAGAGTTGGATAGGATTTAAATTCTAATTTTATTTGCAAAAATTTTAATCCCTTAATTTGAATCATATTTGTATTCTAATTTTCTTTTGACCCCATACTACCCAATTTGACATGCAAAGCAAATTAAATTACTAGCTTAATAGCACTAAATACTAATGTACAAAAGAAATAAATTTGTAATTAAATTTCGGCTTGCGCATCATGTGTATATTTTTATGTGTATATATATTTTTATGAATCTGCACATTATATATTAATTACTTTAAACTATTAACTTTACATAAATATAAATTAGCAATTCTATTTATAAATATAAATTAGCAATTCTATTTGTACATTTTATCAGCCACCAACATACGATATATATTGAAATACAAAATAACACTAAAAAAAATTAAACTACACATATATTTTACATTTCAATATATATTATACATT
This sequence comes from Stylosanthes scabra, assembly GCA_036250425.1. Classification (NCBI taxonomy): domain Eukaryota; kingdom Viridiplantae; phylum Streptophyta; class Magnoliopsida; order Fabales; family Fabaceae; genus Stylosanthes; species Stylosanthes scabra. The sequence continues at coordinate 13,533 of JASCZI010091550.1, read as the reverse complement.
TATAGCTGAGTTTAGTATTCACATAACACATCCCAATTAAAATACAAGCTTTTATCATTGTCATTCTCTCCTCAATTTCATCCTTCAACATATTTTATTGTAAATTCCAACGCAAAAGAAGAATGGAATATCAATGGATCAATAAAATATAATGTAACACATTTACATGAAAACCTTCTCTAATATCCTTTTGAAGCATCAGCTTCTGTCGTTTTAAAAAGTGCCACTATAACAGTTTTGTATATTATGACCTATGAAGTAGAAATGAATAGTAGCTGTAATAATAATTAGAAGAAAGAAAACACATATGCGAAGGCAAGGTAGCAAAATGGCTAAAAGGAACCAATAATTGTAACAAACATAAAACGGTGATGTCATGATTCCAAGGTACAGCAATTATTATTTTCCTTTTACCTCTACCACAAATGGAGGCTCCACTCACCAGATTATGGGTCCTACCATACTATCCTACAATATTAGGGCCAATTAGATATGCGAGTAACTGAGTATTAACATGGACCACTTGTTGTTTTCCTTGTAGCCACTACTCTAAACACTCAGTGAAATTCTAAAACCTAAATCCTAATAGTATACACGTAAGTTACTAGCACCTAACATAGTGATCTACCAAGTGAAGTGTATTCCAATACAATTTTGGCACCAAATTAAACAACAAATATAAGAAGAGAAATGCAGACATCTAAACCACTATAACAATGAGTCCATGAATGACTTCAAATTGTTAGCATCTTCATAGGTTGTTGGGAACTTGTGAGGTTTAAAGAGTTTCCATAGACCAGGTGGATGCTTACTTTTAACTTTGGTAGTTCCAGAAAATCGCCCATAAATCTTTTCACACTCTGGATAGGGCTTGACATAAAGATTGTAAAACCTAAGCCTACTCGGCTTTACCATGTCCTTTAGTCCAACCTCGAAACCGAGGGCTTCTTTTGCTTTCAAGTACTCCATCACATTGTACCTAGGAACAATCTGCTTCTCAAAGTTCACACCCAAGTACTCAGGGACATGAAGCAAACAATCGACACTATAATTCATTCTCTGCACCAAAAACCTAATTTTCTTCTTAATGGACTCGGCATCATAGGTTATTAACCTGGGCTCCTTCCACAACAACTTCAAAGCATCACTTCGAGTCAAACATTGACCGCACAAGCAATCCACTCTTAACTTCACTTCAAAACAAGCCCTCAGCAAACCCTCTTGAAAAATTCTCTCTTTGACGGCTTCCCTACACTTCAAACCCTCTAGCAATCGCAAGCACTGCGAAAATTCCCCAATCTCCATTCCCAGAATCCTTGGCACCCTAATTACCTCACTCCTAATTTCTTGCACAGAAAATCCTAACTCCTTCAGTTCACGAATCAAGGGCTTCAACCTCTGTTCAACCCCAATTCCCAAAACCTTAGGGTACAACCGCACAACTCGATCAACCACCTCGTCCCTAGGAATCCCAAATTCCACTAGAAACTCAATCACAGAAGCAATTTCCCTCTTGCTTACTGCAATCACGCTCGGAAAACCTTCCAAAATCTTCGACACTAAGTCATCGGAAAATCCCAAACCCTTCAACGTCTCAACTTTCTTGCAAGCCTCAACTGGGTCCAGCTGGAATCTTCTAGAACACTCCAAGAAATTCACAATCATGGACGAGGAAGGGTTCATGGCCTTGAGCTTTGATAATCCCTGCTCCCAGTTTTGGAGGAACTCAGGTTCCAGCACAGCGGGGCACTTGCGAATTAAGGAGACAAGGGCATTTTGGGGAATTCGGAAGGAGAAGAGAGTGGCAAGTGATTTCTCGAGTTCAGGAATGTTGGAATCTAAGAGAAAGGAATTCTTGGAGACGAAGTGGGGAACTTGGGATGAGGGGAAACCGTACCTTTGGAAGAGACTAGCAAGGGAAATCTGTTTCCGGTAACAAGAAGTGGAGAAATAGAGGGAATGGTTTCGGAGGATACCATTGTGAATACTTCTTGTTGCAGCCATTGTGAATACTTCTCATGCATTGTCCCCCCTTTCAATTGGTCTTCCCTGACTTAGTAAACAAACCTAAAAATTGGCACAACAAAATATGAGTATCATAATTATGCATGAAAAATTACATTGCTTAGGTTTTTCTGATATGCCACTTCTACAACAACTTATTAACTGAACACACTTTACAGTTAGGAAGAAGAAAACTTTTTGCTCAATGTGCAAATTGACCATTGAGGTAACTGTCCTTGAAACAATAGCTAAATTAAGAGCAGCATGAAGATTATTAATTAAGTAAACAAAATAGCTTTGTGCATCAAACAAAAAATGTGGGGGTAATTACTAAACAATATGATCTAACCTTCATAAAGGGATTATGATGTCACGATATTTCAAATAGAAGGTAGAAGATTTTAAATAAAAGATACCAAAATTTCATCAAACATAACCTAGCTTTTGAACAGAGTTAAATAGAACATGCCATTTGTTTTTGGACATAAGAACATGCCAAATTTTAAATGTGTTGGACAGACATTTGGGTAAAATCCGCACAGAAGTTTGAAATCTACAAAATAACACACCAAATATTAGCTAGAAAATTAGATTAAACACACAACCCAAACATATCAAGTGGCCAATTTAATTAAGAATCCAACTATGCTATACTCAAAACTCTTCACAAACTGATGATAAATTGAGATGCTGTCTAAACACCTATAAAGATTAAACATAAGACAGCTATAACAAAGTTATCAACAATATTTTTTTTTTCAATCATTTTTCTAGAATTAACTTGGCTTTTATCAACAATTAGCAACAACAAAACATCAATAGCAGAATTTCATTTACAGAAGCAGCAACATTAGCACTTAATCAACAGTAAAAAATTAAAGCATAAGTAGCATGAACAAAAACAAAAAGGAAAATTCTAGTATGATGACACCATTTTGGTCTTCTAGTGAGGACACATAAGTTAAACTTATCATCAAGCGACAAGTGGCAAGTGGGTCATTCAGAATTTATGACGGGCACATATTTCTTAACTCAATAATGCCACATGTCAACAGCTCATTAGATTACACAAATATTCTCATTGGAAGATAAGTATAATATCATCATAGTAGACCTTCCAAATAAAAAATAAATCAGCAATTGAACGAGAATTTTAAGGGGAAAAAAAAAAAGAGAAAAGAACAAGGATTGAAACCTAAATTATAATCAGCAAACACAGTAAACCTTCAATCACTCTGGAAGAACAAGAATTAAAATTTAAAATCACAGCAAACCTTCAATCACTCTGGAAGAACAAAACTAAAATTATGAACAAGAATAGGAACCAAACTTATGAACAAAAATTAAAATCACAAAACAAGCAAGAACAAGAGCTAAAAAAAATCACAGAAAACCTTCAGACGCGGCGGACCAAGAAGCGGCAGAACTGTAAAAATGAAGCAGACGCGGTGACGAGATGGAGGCGACGATGACGGGAAGTACGGCGGTGGGCGGATCCGGCGGTGTTAGGGTTCAGAGCTTGGTTGAGATAGAGGAGGATTCCCAATTCCCAAATATGCAGATCGACTGTTAGTATTAATAGTAAATAAAATAATGAAATTAAGAAGAAAAAAAATGAGTAAAAAACTGAGCCAGCCGAACCGCTATTGGTTCAATTTGTTTGTCAGTTTCCACTGGTTCTGCCGGTTTTTAAATCGGTTTACTTCTAACCTTTTTTTTTTTTTAACAAATAAAAATTCAACTAATATTAGTAAATAATTTAAATAAGATATTCTATTTTTTTAGGTTTCAAATATTATGTTTTTAAATTTCTAAAGTTTGGCTGAGCTTTAGATTTTGACTTTTATTATAAACATTTTATAAATAATGATTATGTATGTTCTATTTTTTTTTTAATTTATTAATTTAAAAATTATTGATTATCTATATTTTTTTATTTTTCAAGACAACCCCTTCCTTCTTCTAAATAGGGATTGGATTTTAATAGAGAATGAATTCTCAGTTAATTAATCTGCCCAATCTTCAAAATCATGGTGTTCATCGTTTAGATTGGATGTATTTGGAATTTCCAAAAATTAAAATTAATTTGATTTGTGAATTAAATTTTTATGTTTTAAATAGATAAAAATTTGTTTGTCCAGTGATTTAATTTTAAATAATATATTCTTGCTTATTATTTTTCGTATAAATTTCCTATAATTTAAAATAATTCATTATTATTAAATATAATAATTTTAGATGTACACATATTTTTTCAACTAAGTTTAACCAAATTATTTATTCTATGATAAATAAAAAATTGTTATTTTGATATCAAATAAAGAGTTAAATCTTAAATTGCCTCCGAAATTTGAATTGCAACTCAAATTATCCCCTAAATTTTCAAGCTACTCAATTTGGCCCCGAAATTTTAATTTGTGACTCACATTGGCCCTTGGACAATTTTTCATTAACGGCGTGTTGACGTGACATCCTAATGTAGACAGTCAATGCCACATGTTGAAAGGAGATTCAATCACGTGGAATCGAGTGACACGTGGCATGCTGATGTTGACAACAATGCCACGTGTCATAACATGATTTGTCCACGTGTCACAATATTATTTATTCACGTGTCACCAAGAACGGATACAGGTGGGGGCAACATAAGCCTTGCCCCCCAAGATTTGAAAGAAGAATTATAATATTAAGTGTGTATAATATATTCTCATATATGTATGAATTATCATCCATAATTA
>JASCZI010091549.1:9269-23771 GCA_036250425.1 Stylosanthes scabra | reverse complement strand
TCACTCTTACAAACTCAATACAAAGTATTGAAAGAAATTTGAGAACTCTCTAAGAAGAGTAGATGATTACAAATGAAGAGCTTATGAACCAATGAGTGTATCTCTCGAATTGTGATGAAAATCACTATGATTTTGATGCTAAATTGAAGTATAATAACAACACACTTAGAAATTATGCTTTTTCTTCAAATGAGCTTCATAAACATGTATTTATAGGCTCCCAAGACATTAGAGCCGTTGGGGTGTGAATGGAATCAAATCATTTTGAAAAACTAGCCGTTTTAGACTAATTTTTACATGAAGAATCGATTCTTCCCTTAAAGAATCGATTCTTTCACTAGCCGGGAAAACAAATTTTGAATTTTTGAATCTCAAGAATCGATTCTTTACCTCAAGAATCGATTCTTTTATGGAAGAATCGATTCTTTCACCCAAGAATCGATTCTCCAGAGCTTCCATGAATAAAGAGCTTCGTTTCTTTTATAGAGAATCGATGCTTTGAAGTTTCTTCTACAAGAATCGATTCTTGTACCCAAAGAATCGATTCTTTGCATAGTTTTTCATGCAAAACATGTTTCGAAAGCTTTTCGGCTAGAGTTTTAATAAAACCTTTTAATCTAAATCATTTTTAAATATGTTAACATGTTTTTAAAGACGTTTGTGTGTGTGTGAGAGAGATATGATCTTTGGTTCTTGACAGGATAAAAACTAAGTCCTATCGTTCTAACCCTTCTTCTAATCTTTTGTGGACTTCGTCTTCTTTGTCTTGTCGTTGTTTTGCTTTCAATGATAGTTCCTCAAACCCTTCATTGATTGTCATTAATCAAAACCTACAACATTAAACCGTTGCATGCATACATACATCATGTTCTACATTAAATAGAATAGCATGACATCATATTAATTATGCTATTAAAATATTTAGATAATGCACATATCCACTAGCATAACTGCTTTAATCTCATACATGAAATATTGCTAGACAGCACAAAAAAATAAGTATATCAGCAGATAAGGGTCTCTAAACCTATACCCTAACCAATCTTACCTACTTCTAAACTAATTACCTAACATGCCTAAACTATAACTACTAAAGCAATAAAGAAAAACTATAAAAAGAAGGGGGAAGAAAACTTACTTGAAGTAAAGAAATTTAATTAAGGATGAGAAGAGAGAGTAAAAAAAGTGTGAAGAGTGAATGGTGGTGGTGGGTTCTATTTATAGACCCCTTGGTGTGTGCAGATGCGTCGCTGGTGCGTACGCAACTGTGTGTCTCTGTGACTCACCTCAGCGTGTCTTGGGTGCGTACACACCATAGTGTTGGCTGCGTACGCACACCCCTTTTTTTTGACAGTAAAGAAAACCCTAAACCTATTCTAAACATGCTTAGCCATTCAATCGCAATTAATCAAGCAAATATGCATAATTTAGACAAGGGATAGGGTTAGAAAAGGGTTACCGCGGTGGGTTGTCTTCCACCTAGCACTTTTGTTTAACGTCCTTAAGTTGGACACTCAGATGCTGGCTTCGTTATTTCCACTTTGAGTTGTTCTTTACCAAGTGAGCATTCATACTGTTGTTGCGAAAAAGAACATCCTTCAGAACTTTTAGCTTTCCCAGCAATCCGTCAAAACTCAAACACTTTAGCGTCCTCTTCTTCTGGATTCTATCTTCATCAGGTTCTTTCTTCTTCTTCTTTTTCTTCTTCTCAGGATTCAATGATACTTTCTTCTTCTTTCCTATGGGTTGAGGGGGAGCATTCCTCGTCCCCTTTTTTATCACTGATTCTCCCACTTGGGTTTTCCTGCATCTTAGCTTTTCTTCCGAGGTTTCCCTTTTGAACTTCAGCATTATCCACTTTCAGTTGCTGAATTCTTTTCCTCGGAGGCTTTGTGGAGGCGTCAGACGGAATATTTCAATCACATTTCCTACTGAGAAGGTGAAGATTTCATTGTAGTAAATGAGCTTGAATTCTGCTGTTTTCAGAAATGGCCTCCCTAACAAAACTTGAGGTCTTCCTCCTTTATCCCCTTTAGTGGGCATAATCACATGGAAGTTAGCTGGAATTGTTAGTTGTCCTATCCTAACCAGCACGTTTTTAGCGATCCCTACTACTGATACGATGCTAGCATCAGCTGTTGTGAAGACATCCCTTGATCTTTTTAGTGGGCCGACATCCAGCGTTTCATACACCTTGAAGTGCATCACATGTCCGCACGCTCCTGGATCACATAGGCAATTAGGAACATCTATTCCTCGATTCTGCAAGTGACTGTACACGGACCAGGATCTTCGCATTTGATCGGTATTTCCTCCTTCATGGTCTTGCCTTCACTTAAAAGGGTAGCTATGAAGAATGTCTTCCCTTTGTCACTTCCTCCGTGGACTTGCTCTTTTTCTTCTTCTTCAGTGTCACTTTCGACTTCCTCCTCATTGTCACTTCCTCCGTAGACTTGCTCTTTTTCCTCCTCATCGTCATACAACCAGTCATTCTCCCCTTCTTCGTCCTCAACTTCATCTTCCTCTCCGTTGTCCCTTTCAACATGAACTGTGTTGATTCCTCCTTTGGGGTTTGGAAGAGGTTGAGACGGTAATGGGCTTGGGCTTGAAGGTTGGGCTTGAGCCCGTGGGTTGATGGTTGGTTGGTAAGCAAATTTTTGTAGCAGTTCGATTAAGTGATTCAGCTGAGATTCCGTCTTTTTTTGAGCTTCCCTCATCTCTTGATTTTCTCTTTGAAAGATACGGAGGGCTTTGTCATAACTAATCGGGGGAGTATTTGCTGGAGGGTATGGTTGTCGGTTATGTGGAGGTTGGTATCTTGGATTTTGAGAGTTTTGTGGTTGGCATCTTGGATTTTGAGAGTTTTGAGGTTGGTATCTTTGAAAGATACGGAGGATTTTGAGAGTTATGTGGAGATTGAGCTTGTTATTGCTGCTGAGGGGGATTCCAACGAGTGGGTTGGTTATCGCGCCATCCTTGAATATAGTACTGCTTATTGTAAGGGGGTATTGTGGTGCCTTCAAAGAAGTTTTGGGTTGGTGCTATCGCGTTATCCTCTTACAGTTGTGGACACTCATCGGTGTGATGTGAATTGCAAGAACAGATTCCGCAATGCTTAGCCGGCTTTTACTGCGAAGAGTCGGGCTGACACTTCACGAGAGTTGGAGATGATAGATGTCCTTCTTTGATTTCCTTTAACATCGAAGTGATGTCCACGAAAAACTTAGCAAAGGCAGTTGATTCAGAAGGGGTTACTTCATACACACACTTGTTGGTTAGCGTCAGCGACAGTTTCAATCAACTCCCACGCCTCTTCCGGTGTTTTGCTCATCAAGGCTCCTCCACTTGACGCATTAATCATCACCTTGTCAGTCGGCATTAGTAGTTAATCAGGAGAAAGTCTGAAATGGAGTGATGGGGGCATGAGGATAACAGCTTTTTGAAACGCTCATAGTAGTCATGCAGAGTTTCCCCGTGGAGTTGTGTGATTCCAGAGATCTCCTTACGGATTGCATTGGTTCTCGATGGTGGAAACTATTTTTCCAAGAACCATTTTTTGAACAGTGCCCAATCTATTGTGACTTCATTTGGCAAGGTGTGGTACCAGTCCTTTGCTTTTCCTTCTAAGGAGAACGGAAGAGCAAAAGCCTTAACTGCGTCTTCATCACCACCGGTCCTTCTAGTGGTGGCACAGATTACCTCAAAGTCTTTAAGGTGCTTGATAGGGTCTTCTCCCGACATTCCATGGAATTTAGGCGGAAGATTGATCAGACCAGATTTGAGTTCAAAGTTGGCGTTCAGCTCGGGATACCTAGTCGGTTGGTTGTCCATTGCAGTGCTTGCACCGCCGAGCTATTTCAGCGTGAGTCTTGGAACATCTCCCATAGTGGATGTACCTGAATTAGAAGAAAGATCAAGATCAAAATCAGGGTCAGAAGAGTACGCGGAATCGTTTTCAGATGCCAGTTGCTCTCAAACTCAATCTGACGCCTGACTTGTCTTGCACGACGCAAGGTCCTTTTGATTTCAGGATCAAATAACAACAAGTCAGGGGTCGAAGTCGATCTTCGCATTCAACAGACAATAATGCAAAAAAGATAACTACACTATTTATCAAAGAAAAATTAAAACACTATACTATTCGTAATATTTGCATATGTACAATCATCCAAAAACAAGTTCACATTTTCATTTCCTCGGCAACGGCGCACTCGCAGCCGCTCTCGCGGCCAATTCAAAGTTCCTTAAGTTAAAAACAGGATTTCGTTATAGAGGAATCCAAACAAGCTATGAGAATGACAGCGGGGTCATCAACAAAAAGGTGTCATAAGGTGCAACCAGTTAAAAAATACCGAGTATGGACTCGGGTCGTTCTCCCTAGGAAATGAAAACGGTGGTTTTGCGTTTGGTTGAGAAAAGAGTTGGGGTTGCAATTGTTGGTTTGAGAACAGAGCAAAGAGACAGAGAAAGATTGCAGAATATTAAAGAGTGCTCGGCCACGGGTTGAAATATCGTGCGTCCCTATAATTGCCAACGGTCCCAGTTTAGATGGACTGTCACTTAAAGGAAACTAGCCACTACTGACGAATGGTCGAGTGGTAGAATTAGTCCCTATCCGAAAGTTTTAGGCATACGCAATAACGTAGGACCTAGGTCTTATAACGAACTCGAATAACTATCACCATGGTGTGTGTACACCCAATATGTTCGCAATTAAGGTCCTTCCGTTATTGGCAGAGGCATAGCATTAACGGCCTTGAGACTAACCCCGTTCCTCCCATCTATTGCCCTTAGGGATCGGAGACTAAGGACATCCGCACATTTCAACCCATAGCCAAGACACAAGGTCACTTTTCACTAATAACAGTTATCATAATGGCAGAGTAAAAACAGGCAGCATAACAGAAAAGAGACATGATGAGAAATTAAATGGATAGAGTAACGATAGTAATTTCAACAAAATCAGAAGTTAAACGAACAGAGTAACTATACATAAACTAAACAGAAAAGTGATAAAAATGTTTGGCTAGTATGGCTAAACTAAGGGAACCCTAAAACTAAACTAAGAGAGAAATGGTATATGAGGGCTCTCCAAAATGGGTGTGGTCTCCTCTATTTATATGCACAACTCTGGCCACTAGTGCGTATGCAAGGGACCTTCAGGTTCGTACGCATAGGGTCCGGTTTTAGCTTGGACGTGCCGCCCAAGTCATGGCAATGCGTACGCACGTCAGTCTTTGGTGCGTACGCATAGGCACTGGATTGGCCTCCAAGCTTTTCTCCGTGATCTTTTCATTCCCCGCGCTCTCTTTAGCCACTTCCGCTCCGATCTTAGCCTGTTAAACCCTGAAAGACTTTAACAAACGAATCAAGGCATCGAGCGGAACGGGAAACAGTTGAATTCATACTAGAAATTGGCTAAAATAGTAGATATTTACATTTTAGGTCAAAAGGAACGATTATTCATGATCTGGCTTGTTTCATAGGTATTTAAGCCGTAAAAGGTTTATATTTTGTCAATTTAGAGTATAAAATTACCCATTAAAATGGGTTTATCATACACCCTCGGAATAAACTGTTCTTGCAAAATCTCTTACCGACATAGCAAGCATGCTAAAAGAGATAAAACAGGGGCAACAGGCAGCGCCCAAAGTTTTGACACAGCAGCCCAATAGTTCTCAACAAGTGCCAGTGAGACATTGTGGCATATGCGCATGTAACTCTCATTACACCGATGAATGCCCACAACTTCAAGAGGACAATGTTGTCGTATCTTTCCACAATTTCTATGAAGGACAAACAATGTCGCCACCAAATAGACAATATCAAACACAACCCCAAGGATGGAGAGATAATTAACAAAACCGATGGAATTCCAACCAACAACAACCATCCCAATACCGTCAACATTACACTGCCAATCAACCACAAAATTCGCAAAACCAGCGATATCAACCTCCACACACTCGGCAAGCTTATCCCATAAACTTCCCGGTTAACACTTTCCCAGCAACTTATGAGGAAGCCCTCTGAACCTTCCAGCAAGAAAACAAGGAAATGAGGGAAGCTTAGAAAAGAACTGAAACCCAACTGACCAACCTCACCGAATTGCTCACTAAGTTCACTAACCAAGTAACGGTTAATCCTCAAACTTCATCACAACCATCTAGCCCAAGCCCACTGCCATCTCAACCTCTTCCAAACCCAAAGGGAGGAATTAATATAGTCCGAAAGGAGAAGAATGGACAAGACAAAGAGGGAGCAGATGATGAATGGCTATTGGAATTGATATCTGAATTGGCTAAGCTAAATGAATCAGATGAGGAGGAAGAAAGTGAAGATGAGGATGAAAGTGAAGAGGAAGATGTCGAGGAAGAAGATGACAAAGAAACATTCTTCATAGCCACAATGTTTGGGGGAAACAAGGTAGTTAAAAATGAGATTCCAGCCAAATGCGCTTGTCTCGGACCGTGTTTAGTGACTTGCAAGATCAGAGGGGTAGAGGTCCGAGAATGCATGTGTGGCCTAGGTGCTTGCGGAAGCGTCATGCCATATGAGCTATATGAGCTGCTGGATCTCGGGCCGCTAAGGAAATCTAATGAGGTATTCACAATGGTGGATACAAGCATAGTAGCTGTAGCTGGCATAGCGAAAAATGTCTTGGTTAAAATTGGGAAGTTGACAATTCCAGTGGATTTTCATGTTATAAGAGCGACAAAGGGAGATAAAGGCGGCACACCTCAGGTATTGCTCGAAGACCCTTTTTGAAGACAACAAGCTTTCAGCTCGATTATGTTGATGAAACATTCTCATTCAAAGTGGGGAATGTTACTGAGATTTTCCATCCAGCTCGTCTAGTCGCGTCGCGAAAAAAAGTTTCCAACAGATGCAAGTGTGCAATGACGAAGTTCGGGGGGAAAATGCTCCGATAGAAGCCGAAGGCAAGAAGAGTGAAAGTTCGATGGATGATATTGAAGAAGAAAAAGGGTTGAGGAATACTCCCCCTCAAGTAAAGAAGAAAAAAAAGGCAGGAACCAGCAAAGTCTATTAAAAAGAAAAGGAAGCATGAGGAAGGTAGTTCAAAGAAAAAGTTTGAAGAAGACAAGGCAAGGAAGAAGATTAAACTTAAGTGTGCTAGTGTGGATGATTTGATAAGCAAGTTAAAGGCTTTCAAGGTAGCTCTCCACAACAACAAGAGTTTGAACACCCACTTGGTGCAAGACCATTCCAAGTGGAAGTAATGGGACCTCTAATCATCCATGTCCAACTTAAGGACTATAAAGAAAAGTGCTAGGTGGGAGACACCCCACCATGGTATAATCCTCCAAACTCAAATCCCTTTGTGAATAATGTGTATAGTTGTTAGTTTAAATCTTTGAATTTGTTTGTGTGATTGTGAGATGATGTGTTAGAAGCATGAACACATTAGTTTTAGCATGCACATAGCTTACACCCACCCAAAAACATTGAAAAAGAGAGAAAACAACAAAAAGATTGAACTTTTGATGGGATATTTGAAAAAACAGAGCCCCCGGTCGCACGTCCTGACCGTGCGGCCGCATGAGCCTCAGGTTCCACATATGAGGGCCTCTGTCCAGGGCGTGCATCCCAAAATCCCATTCTGGTTATTCTTTGTCTGTACGTGCCATCGCACGGACCGTGCGCCCGCGCGGTACCCCCGTGCGAGCTCACGGTGGGACGAGTTGCTCTTGGTCCAATTTGCATTTACAAGCGTTCGCCCGCGCGCCTCATCCCGCACGACCGCATGCGGCCCAAAACTAAGCAGAATGGCCCCCCAAACAAGGTGTGCGACCGCCCGTCGGGGCCGTACGACCGCGCGGTCCCCTCTGCAGCTTAAAAACACGTACAAACACAATTCCACTCTCATTCTTTCCATTTTCTCTCAATTCTCCTTATCCCCAAACTCCACAAAACCACTAATTCACACACACAACCACCCAAACCCTCTTTTTGTGTGTGATCTTGCTTGCTTCACATTGCCAAGTATGTTTCTTCTCCCTCCTGGACAGACACCCCGCGGCCGCTCTCGCGACAAGTTCGGAATTCCTTAGTTTTAGAAACAGGATATCGTTATAGAGGAATCCAAACCAGCTGTGAGATTAACAACGGGGTTCGTCAACAAGAAAAGGTTTCACAGAGCTTGCAACCAGTTAAAAATACCGAGTATTAAACTTGGGTCGTTCTCCCTAGGAATTGAAATATTTTAGCTCGTAAATGGTTGTGAAAATGGGGGTTGTAATGGTTGGGTGCTGGTAATAAGAGCAAAATAAGAAATAGATAGAATTGATGATAATAAAGGGTGCCTGATCTTGAGTTGAAGTATAATGTGTCCCTATGATCACCACTAATCCCAGTTATGAATGGTTGTCACGTAAGACACAAAGCCCATTCTGTCTAATGGTCGAATGGGTGGAATTAACCCTGTTTCGAATGTCCTAGGCAACACAATAACGTAGAACGAAGGTATTCAGCGAACTCGAATAACCCATCATGTTCGCATCGTTAAGGTTCTCCCATTATTGGCAGGGGCGTAGCTTTAAAGGAACAGTTTTAACCCCAGCCTTAACCCATTGTTTTCCTTAGGGACTAGTGGCTAAGATCATCCACACTTCAACCCATGACAAAAGCCCAAGAACACTACTCCATATCTATGAGAAACAAAATATCAAACACTTGGTGGGCATAGTAAAAAGACATGGTAATAACAAGAGAAATCAACAAAGCAAGATGATCAATGGAGTAAATAAGCAAGAGAATAAACAATTATCATGAGTAAAGCAAGTAAATGGCAATAGATCATAAATTCCAACAAGATCAAAGCAAGATTAAAGCAAGATAATAAGAACATAAAATCAAGAATTAGTAAAGAGATGAAGAACAAGTAAAGATTGTATTAATAAAGCAAGAATAGCAATTAACAAGCAAGTAAACACTGAAATTAACTAAAAGTTTTGGTTGGTGATGGCTGAAATTGGAAAAAGAAATAAAGAATGTCCTAAGGAAGAAAATGAGAAGTATCAAGAACATTCCAAAAACTCTTTAAACTATCTAAAACTACCAAATGATGCTAATGGTGAGAGTATGCTTGTGTCTTCAGCTGTTCCTCCTTCATATTGGTCGAATTTGGGCCTTCAAAGGGGCTTGGCCCTGGTTCGGATACTTGAAATTCCAATTTTAGCCTTCATTAATTATCTGCTTGACGCTACCGTGCGGTTGCACAATGGAGAGCGCGCAGGCGCGCGGTCGGTGTTGACGCTAGAGTTGACCTTTGATCGCGCGGTTGGATGAGTGAAGCGTGCGGCTACGCGGTGTGGACAGAATCCACTCGAGTGGCCCCCAGGGTACCGCGCGATTGTGCGAAGAGGCGCGCCAGCGCACGGTGCCATTTTCCTCCTATTTTTGACTTCCTTCTTTCAATCCTTGCTTTCCATGTTCTTCCTAGCCTTCCTTATGCTTTTCTCCATCTCTATAAGTCTGAGGGTTTGTTGTGGTTGTTGGGGTGAATTTCACCGATTTTGTTGGTTGTCACGCCACCCTTGAGGTTTAGTATAATATTGTCTGTTATTGGGTGGCGGTTGTTGGTTCTCATAGAAATTGTGAGATGCTGCAACAGTGTTGTCTTCTTGCAATTGAGGGCATTCATTGGTATGGTGAAAGTTGTATGAGCATATGCCACAATGCATGACCGGCTGTTGTTGAGGGGTGTTGGTATGCTGTGTCAAGAGTTTTGGGGTCACTTGTTGTTCTTCTTTAATCTCCTTCAACATAGCAGCTATATCAACCAAGGACTTCGCAAGGATGGTGGATTCAGATGGTGTAACTTCATAAACTCCCTTAGCAGCTGATGTGGCTCTCGTTTTGAAGTGCTGATTGTTATCGGCCACCGACTCTATTAGTTCCCAGGCTTCTTCGGGGGTTTTGTTCCCGCGGAGGCATCGATTATGGATTTATCATTCGCAGTCAATCCCTCGAAGAAGTAGTTTATCAAAAGAAGGTCAGAAATCGCATGTTGAGGGCATGAGGTCGGTAACTTCTTAAAACGCTCGTAATACTCAAACAGCGTTTCCCCATGCAGCTGGGTAATCCCTGAAATCTCCTTTCTGATGGCATTAGTTCTTGATGGCAGGATGTATTTTTCATGCAACCTTCTTTTAAAAACCGTCCAATCTGCGGTCACTTCCCCGGGCAGAGTATGGTACCAGTCTTTGGCTCTGTCTTCTAAAGAAAAGGGGAAAGCAAAAGCTTTCAATGCGTCCTCATCACCCCCCAGTCCTTCGGGTGGTAGCGCAGATAACATCAAAATCCTTTAGATGCTTTATCGGGTCCTCACCCGGCATTCCATGGAACCGCGGAAGCAAATTGATCAATCCAGATTTAAGTTCAAAATTCTCATTTAGCTTTGGAAATCGAACCGGCTGATTTTCTAGAGCCATACTTGCTCCGCCCATTTGTTTCAAAGTAATTCTCGGAAGATCTCCCATGATGGAGGTACCTGTATCAGAAGAAGAAAGTATATCACAATCAAAATTAGAATCAGATGAGTATGCAGAATTATTTTTGGATGCCAGATTTTTGTTTTGGGAACGCAAGTTGTTCTCAAACTCGAGTCTACGCCTAACTTGCCTTGCACGTCTAAGAGTTCTTTCAATCTCAGGATAAAAAAGCAGCGAGTTAGGATTAGAGTTCGATCTTAGCATTTAACAAACAACTCATAAGTGAAAATAAGAAACTCTCTACCAAACTAACAATTATATCCTAAATATCTACAAACTAACATATTCATAATATCAACATATCTACAAACAACCATGAACAAGCGCACATGTTTTCAATTCCCCGGCAACGGCGCCATTTGATGAATGCCCCGCGGCCGCTCTCGCGACCAGTTCGGAATTCCTTAGTTTTGAAAACAGATTATCGTTGTAGAGGAATCCAAACCAGTTATGAGATTGACAACGGGGTTAGTCAACAATGAAAGGTGTCACAAAGCTTGCAACCAATTGAAAATACCGAGTATTAAACTTGGGTCGTTCTCCCTGGGAATTGAAATATTGTGGCTCGTGAATGGTTGTGAAAATGGGGGGTTGCAATAGTTGGGTGTTAAGAACAAGAGCAAGAAAACAACTAGATAAAACTGATGATGATAAAGGATGCCTGGTCTTGAGTTGAAGTATAATGTGTCCCTATGATCACCACTAGTCCCAGTTATGAATGGTTGTCACGTAAGACTCAAAGCCCATTCTGTCTAATTGTCGAATGGGTGGAGGTTAACCCCATTCCGAAAGTCCTAGGCATACACAAGAGCGGGGGACCAAGGTCTCTACAGACTCGAGTAAATCCCGCGTCACCAGGAAGAACTCACCAATAGTGCATTTAGCACCGAATTGAGTCTGTAGCATTTAAGGTCCCCATACTATTGGCAGGGGCGTAGTGTTAACATAACAGTTTTAACTCCGGCCTTAACCCATTCTTTTCCTTAGGGACTAGTGGCTAATATCATTCACACTTCAACCCATGACCAAGGCACAAGAAAACTACTCCATATCCATAAGAAACAAAATATCAAACACTTGGCAGGGGTAGTAAAAAGACATGGTAAATGACTAGAGAAATCAACAAGCAAGATGATTAATGAAGTAAATAGGCAAAAGAACTAACAATTATCAATAATCTACCAACAAAATAACAATAGATCATAAGAGAAAATAAAATTCAATAAGAACAAGATAAGAACATAAGAACATAAAAACTAGAATTGAGAAATAGAGAAGTGGATGAAAGAAGGAAAAGCAAATTGCATTAATTAAACAAGAGTAGCATTAAACAAGCATTCAAACATGAATTAAAAGAAAGAGTTTGGCTAGTGATGGCTGAAAATGGAAGGAGAAATTAAAGAACCTAAGAGAGAAAATGAGAGGTATGAAGAACACTCCCAAAACTCTCTAAACTATTCTAAAAACTACAATTGATCCTAATGTGTGAATATGCCTTGTGCTTCAGCTATTCTCCCCCCATATAGGTCGAATTGGGCTTCAAAGAGGCTAGGCCTTGGCTCGGAAATGCGAAATTCCAATTCTGGCCTTCATTTAATATCACTCTGCAGCGTAAAGTTGCGTACGCAATTTATGGGAGTTGCGTACGCAACTCTGTCCAGAGAGCTCTCTGGATGCTGTAGAGGAGAAAGCTGCGTTCGCAATTATAGAAAATTGCGTACTCAACTTAGTCTGGTAGCTTCCTCTGTTTTGGCTCCTTTTCATGAATCCTTTGCTTCCAATGCCTTCCTTAGCCTTTCTCAAGCACTTTTCAACCCCTAAAGTCCTGAAATATACTAGAAAACACATCAAGGCACCAAGTGGGATGAACTTGTACAATTTCTATTCAATTCTAGGCTAATTTAGCATGTATTTCTCAATTGGAATAAATATAGAAAAGGTTCACAAACATGGCTATTCACAAGCAATTATGCGGATTTAGATCGATAAACCCATCAATTAACACATATTTTATCATGAAATATGGGTTCATCATCTACACATCACTTACACTTGCTATTTTTTATTTTGACTTTGTGCTTCCTCTAATTATTATACTTGGATCAATATAGCATCTTTACTCAATCTCATAAATCCTTGCTTGATTGGTTTTATTTTCTGATTTTAAGATGGCTGATAAACCCCATTTTGATGGTTTATTTTATGCTATAAATCAGCAAATTATCAAACCAAGCTCACTTAATTACTTGTAAATTGAGTGCATTCATGAATTCTTGTTCCTTAGGGCTTAAATTGTGAATACATGCATTTTTGGCCATAATTTTCTATATATTCACTTACTTACTTAATTTTCATTCCATTCGATACCTTGATGTGCTTGTTCAACTGTTTCAGGCTTAGATAGGTTAGAATTGGATTGGAATTGGCCAAGGAATACAAAATGAGCAAGAAACTTGGACTCTTTGGAAAGAAGAATTCAATACCTACAACTTTTATGTTGAACACTTTGTCCGGTTCTAAGTTATTCTATGAGAAATTCGCATCCGAAGATCGGTGCTCAGAAATTTCCTGATGCTGTCAATCCTGACCTCTTGTCACTAATTTGAGAATAAAGTGAGCTACAGAGGTCCAAATGACTTGGTTCTAATGCCATTGGAAATCTAACATTCAGAGCTTCGCAACGGTGTATAATAGTCATATATGCGTATGCATATGGACTTGATGCGTATGCACACAAGCTGGAGTAACGTGCAAGTCGCGTTTTCTCACCTGTGCGAACGCACAGGAATTTAGGTGCGTACGCACAGGTGCCAAAAACTTGATGCGACAAATCTTTTGATTCGCAATACTCTGGGAAGTGTATCGGATCCCAAGTAATACCAT
This sequence comes from Stylosanthes scabra, assembly GCA_036250425.1. Classification (NCBI taxonomy): domain Eukaryota; kingdom Viridiplantae; phylum Streptophyta; class Magnoliopsida; order Fabales; family Fabaceae; genus Stylosanthes; species Stylosanthes scabra. The sequence continues at coordinate 10,374 of JASCZI010091549.1, read as the reverse complement.
GGTAAGTGGGTAATTTTTCCCACGAGGAAAGATGGATCAACCAATATATTTAATTTAGTTCTTTAATTAGACCAAGTGATTAATCAAGGATTAATGCTAAACTCAGAAAGAAAGCAACAAAGAACAATGTAGCACTTAAAGAAAGCAATAAAGATCCATATAACACTAAACAACATTCAAGAAAAGAAATCTTTATTCAACAAACAACTATAAAAAAATGTAAATCAACAAGAACTAAAGAAAGATGCAAATGTAAAGAGCAAGATCAAGGAATTGGAGATGTTCACAAACTAACTTCCTAACCCAATTTTACTTTTCTTTTTCTGCTAACTATTACTAATTCACCATGAATCCTAATATAACCAAATCCTAATCTCTTAGTGATCTAGTTTCTCTTTATCCTAATCAATCATCAATCTCTTGACTAATCAAACAAGAAAAGAGATAATACACATATCTTGATTCAAAACCTATGAGAATCAACAAGATTCAAGGAAAGAATTAAATGTCACATATTCAATCTCATGCAAATCTCATTGAATTATTAAAGATTCTAATACACATTAAATCACATGCTCATCTCTAAGTCAAGTAAAGATAATATGGAATGATTCTTGAATATGTTTGAATGCCTGATTTCTCAAAACTCAACAATTCAAAACCTGGAAGATCTAATTACTCGTCAGTAAATCTAATCTTTAAAGATCATGACAAAGAATCAAACAAGAAGCAAATCAATTATCTATGTAATGAGAATACAGATTCATATATTGCACATACATTCAAATCATCATCTCTAATGCAAAGAACAAATGTGAAAGATCATTCTTGAACTAGTTTATGATACCAAGATCAATGCAAAACCAAATTTCATGTCACTTATTCAATTAAAATTCAATCTTGACAATTCAAAAACCATTGATAATATGTTTAATCTCATGATCTAGAATAGAAATTAAACCAAGAGTAAGAACCAATTATATCTCTCGGTTGAACTTGATTCTTGAATTGATGAACAAGAAGAATCCTTTGAATTTGGATAGAAACTTGCAGATTTAGAAAAGATTGTTGGATTAATCCATTAGCTTGATAAAGAACAGAGCTT
>JASCZI010091548.1:10646-21316 GCA_036250425.1 Stylosanthes scabra | reverse complement strand
AGGTTGAAAAATTAAAAGATAAAATGAGAGTACATAATAGATGGATAGACAATGGAGTAGATGAGTGGATAACTAACTCACAGAGATCATTGAAACGTATAGATGAAAATAATGTTTTGAACAGGTCTTCTGTTAAGTCCTCTTGTTAAATAGTTTCCACCTGCCATGTTCCATTCCATAAATGAATGTCTTTTGTAGTATTTTGGAATGTTATGGAAGAAAAAAAACGGAGATCAGGTTGGAATAAGATAGGAAATTATTTGCAGAGAAAGAGGAGTTAAGGTTGAAAAATTTGAAAGAGTAAATTTGAGAATGTAGTAGATAGGTAGAGAATGGAATAGATGAGTGTAGAAATAAAAACAGTTTACGGAAAGAAACTGATAGGTAGAGAATGGAGGTTATTATGAAATGTAGTGGAGGAGTTTACAGAAAGAAACTGAAGAATAAAAACAGTTTAATTAGAGAGGTATTTTTGGGTTAATTAGAGGGGTATTTTTGGAAGTGGAATTTGGACACCAAACCCATATTTTCCCGTTATATATTGGTATAGACTAGCATCTTCACATGCACGATGTTCAGCCACTTTTTTTTTATTAATTTTAAAGTGATATTTATTATAATTCTACCCAATATATTATTCACTCTTTCAATTTTATCGTTTGATCAATATCCATCACTTCAATATGTTATATAATATTTTCAATAGGTATATAGGTGTATGTATAGTGATATTGTTAATCTTAATCCTAAATAACATACATCGGTAAAAACTAATGGTCATATATAAAAAAAATTTACTAAGAAAAATAAAATATATTCAAATGTCACTCAGCTATGTATTTTTTTTAAGAAGTATACCAGATAAACATTTCATTCTTCCTCTATTTATTCACTTTACTATTTTCTATTGATCCAAACAATACAATAACAAAAAACAAAAATTTTTCTCTTTATTTTGTCTTTTCATCTAAGTAAAAAATAATTTCTTAATTAACATAATAATATATTATTATTTTAAAAATAAAATTAAGAATTTTTTCATAGAAAAATTAACTTAAACATATTAATATATTAATAAATGATCATTTATAATTAATCAACGAATGCATTAAAGTAATTTTGCTTTATTATAATTTTTTCTCCTCTCCCCTTTTCTTTCTATCCAAACAAATTTTCTTCCCATCTTCTTTCTATCTATTTTCACTTCATTCAAATAACAAATAAAAAATATACTTTTTATCTCATCATATCTTTCTTCCTCTCATTATCTTTTCTTCTATTTTTCGTCCTCCATCTAAATATAGTGTGAAGTATCCAACATATAAACTTAACTTTCTACTTATTCAATATGTTACATTACTCTATCGTACAAAAATATCACACCGTTAATTTATTGTGAGAGTTGAAAATTAAAGTTAAACGATATTAGCATGGTTTGATTTAAAAAAATTAAATTAAATTTCAAACATAAGTCTTGAATAAAAATAAAAAGAAAAAATATCTATATTCTTTATTTGAGATACAATAAATTATCCAAATTCAAACTTATTATTCGATCTCATATTGATAAGCATGATATGTTAATCACGTACTCAAGAGGTTGATAAATTATATTATCGATGAAAAAAATTTTATTGTACAAATTCAATTATGTACAAATTTTTCTATCCCAATACATATATTTTGGAATATGAACTTTTATGAAAAAAAAAATCATACGGAAGGAGGAAACCTTGATAGAAAGAAAAGAAATTTTTAGAATTAATAATTAAACATTCTTCACTATACACAAAATCTTTGACAAATGTACACGTGAGTTTGCTTAATTAAAATACATGCCATTGCCACCATTGCCAACTCTCCGGATTTCTTTGCTCTCTACATCTTTTTTTTCGTTTCCAGCAAGTTTTTCTTCTTCCTCGCACGAAATAAACAAAATATACGAAATAAATAAGAATTATAAAATAATTTTAAAAAATAAACGAAATATATGATCATAAGAAATTAAAACTTACATCGTAGTATATAAAGAGTCATATAAATTATAAATTAAAATAAACATCCTCACTAAATAAATCGAAAATGAATATAAATTAAAACTTACATTATAGTACATAAAACATATAGTTCAAAAGAGAATAAAAAGAAAAAAATGATGTAGAAATAGGGAAGCTTCAGTGGTTTAGCGTTTTTAGTTTTCTTCCTCCCTGATAATATATAGGGAGAAATAAGGCAAATAGAATCTGCTTCATGAATACGATAGAAAAAGTGGTTTAACATTTTTGGTTTTCTTCATGACTAATAATATAGTGGAAGAAATAACACAAATAAAAACTGCTCCATGAATACAGTAGAAATAACCATACAAAATTGCTCTACATAGTCTTCAGTTTCGTTTGTTACTCACCCATATGACTGAGACTGCTTCTTCAAGAATTTAGCATATCCCTGCAAATTAAATTCGATTGCAGAAAAAGAACATAGGACACCATATGTATAAAAAAATTGAGTACATACTACAGAGTACTGACAATTTTTTTTTGTCTTAGTAAACTTGATTTAACTGATTCACAATTTGGACAAAAACAATATTGTGCAATGGAAGATCAAATTGATCAAGTAATTATTTTTCAATTCCAAACAGAAGCAATATTACTCATCGCTCTCTAATCGTTATTCAAAAAATAAATTTATCAAATACGTGCAAATAGAAATAATTAATTATTATAAAAAGATAATAGAAACTAAAATTAAAGAAAACTGACAATAAGGTGGAAAGCAAATAAAGTAGAAGGTTGAAGAAGAACAGAAGACCACAGACAAAATGATAATGATGGTTTAGGTGCCCGTTCAATAAATTGGTAGAGAAAATGATAACCATTTTTATTTAGTGGGTTGGCTGAGGGTGTAGGTAGTTATTTTATGTGACCTGCCATTTTTAATGACTTAATTGCCCAGATATTTTCTACTGCAGTTATTATTTGTACTCAATATTAATAGGGGTAAAGGAGGAAATAAAACTTGGACACCAAACTCCTCCTACGCCATTATATATTTCACAGGCACGACAATTAGTTTTAAAGTATTAATTATTATAATATTTAGGAATATATTGTTTATTATTTTAATTTATTAGTTGATTAATATTTATCACTTCAATGCTGTTATTATCCTCCTCCTCCTCTTGATCCTTGTCACATATGTCGTAGTCGCTGCCTTCTCCTCCTCCGCCCCGTCCTCCTTCATCTTCTTCTTCTCTGATGTCGACGTCATTGTATTCTTCCTCCTCCTTCTTTCCCTCCTCCTCCTTGTTGTCGTCTTAGGAAGAAGTACCAAAAGTTTATGGAGAAGAAGTGAAGAATAATGATGATAAGGAGGAGGAAGAAGAATAAAATGCAGAAATTGAAAATGCGAAAAGCGTGTGGAGTTGTTAAACTTGGTTGGACTTTATTACTAAAAATGTTCGGTTGTATATAATTATTATTTCAAAATTGTTAGGAATATGTTGCTCACCTTTTAAAAATTGTACAAATGTACACGTGATTTTTATAAAATACACAACAATTCCTGACATTCGAATAAACTGTATAATGACACGCCTTCGTAAGTTTGACTCAGTAGATTGTAAAACCATCTTCTCCTTCATTTTATTTCCCTTCTAGCTCATTTATTCTCTATTTTCATGTTCTCACTGTCTTTCCCTTTTTCTCTTTTTTTTTCTTTATAATCGGAAAGTTAAACTTATAAAAGGACATCATTATACCGTTTACTCGAATGTCAAAAACTGTTGTATATTTCATAAATGTCAGAAGTACATTTAAAAATTTTTAAATGGTCAGGGGCACATTTGTAATTAGAAAAGTATTTGTTGTGAAATTTTTTGCTAATGTATTTGATTTTTATTTCACTTTACATTTTTATCGATTATTTATGCGATATATAGAATCATGTACTATTATGGTAGTTTTTAATCTTCTCTAATATATACTTGAATCAATAGCCATTCTACCATCTTCATAATCTTGAACTTGATTATAGATGTGCTATTGAATACTTGAATTTTGACAAAACTATTTTTGCAATTAATGATCTGTATTATCATGATGAAAATTTACAAACGCAATTTAAAAAATTGTTAGTTATGAAAATATTATTAATTTTATTTATTATTCCATCCTATTTAATTTGGAACATATATAAAAATTTATTTTTGAAAAACTCTATCTTCCTATATAATTCTGATAAAGAATTATGAAACATGTTTTTTTTTTAATTCAGTTTCAGTTTTAAAATTATAAAATTTTAAAAATAAGAAATAAAATAATTTAAAAATAATGTTATTTGTTAAAATTTTCAACTAAATATTTATTTCATTCTTCTTCTCTTAAAATCTCTTTTTATTTATTTTTTAAAAAAAAAGTGTTTTATGTCTTGATCCAATTAGTGGAAAGAATATAGTCACCAAAAAAAATTAGTGAAAAGAATATAAAACATAATTTAAAATCATGCTCAAAGAGATGTCTTAATTTGTTTCATATGCATTGAATGAAATAACATATATAATTACAATGCAATTTTATAATTCATATACTTGAATACATATACATGTACGTACGAAGGTAATTCTCTATACTTGTATATATCCTTTTTTCTTTTTGTCTTTTATCCAATTTGCCTCCATCAATAATATTCGATTCCATATCTGGTGCTTCTTCATGTTCAATATCTTAAAAAAAAATAAAATAAAATAAATAATAATTCTCAATTGAATAAAATAATTCTTAAAATATAAACCAAAAAATTAAAACTTACATTCCATTATATAAAACACAGTTTTGAATGAGGGTAGAAAAGAAAATGATGCCAAAGAAGAGAGACTCTATTAGAATAGTAGAAATAATGTAAATGAAAACTGCACCATAAACTGCTCTGTATAATATTGTTACTCAAACGATCGTTGAGATTGATTCTTCAAGAGTCTGGTATTGATGCTTTTATTTTGTTGTAGTTGTACTCTGCAAGTTTTTTAGTGAAAATTCATATAATGAAAATGGATAAAAAAAATGAGAACAATGAAAATGAAAATGTAGAGAAAAACGATAATGATAAATGCAGAAGAATCTAAATGAAAATAAGGTAAATGATAATGAAAAACAAAATAAAATAAATAATAATTCTCAATTAAATAAAATAATTCTTAAAAAATAAACTAAAAAAAATTAAACCTTACATTATATAAAACACAATTTCAAATGTGGGTAGAAGAGAAAATGATTTAGAAAAAAAGAATCTCTGTTAGGATAGTTGAAACAATATAAATGAAAACTGCATTATGAACTGCTCTGTATAATATTGTTACTCAGCCATATGGATGAAATTGCTTCTTCAAGAATCTGGTTTTGATGCTTTTATTTTGTTGTAGTTGTACTCTGCAAAATTTTTAGTGAAAATTCATGTCAATAAAAATGGGTAAAAAATGCAGGAAATGATAATGGACTAATGGTATACGTGAGTACAAACTAGATATACGAAGCAATGGAAATAACAATAACTGCATAAAACTGCTCTACTCTAGTAGTAGAGAAATAATAATAACCGTACTTAAAACTGTCCATCATTTATTAATATGGATTGATTGAATTTACATTGTAGGCTTTTATCTTTTTGTTTTGGCTCAGCCGTTATATCTAATATTATGGGGTTAAAATTGGAAGAAAGAATCGGACACCAAAACTCCCCATTCTCTTTATATATTGGTATATATATATGTTATAGATTTTTAGATAATCAATTGCATAGAGTTCATTTTTAATTTAATATTATATCAACATATTTAGAAGTCAATATACTTGATGATAGTGATGGTAGATGAATTAAGGATGATAACTCATATATGTCACTTTTATTTTATTTGAATGATAATGTTTTTCAATTTTAAATCTTTAGCCCTCTAAAGATTCTTTAATGTTAATTCTGTAGTAGTGTTGTGTAATCTATAATCTATAAGTATTATGTATAGCTTGTCATAATCTCCCCATGGAGCAGGAGGCGTCGTCTCCTGCATCTTTTGTGTTAATTTTTTATTATTTCTTTCTTGTCAGGGTGTATGAAAGTGTTTCCTGTTATGGGTGTTTTTCCTATTTTCACATGGATTCCATTTTTTATTATTCAAATCTCAATATCCATCTATTCTCATTGAAATTCTTTCTTGTGTGTATAAGGTTCCCACCATGCTATCATCATACATTTGCATTAGCCTTGCTTGTAAGATGGTTTTGGTTAGCGGTGAGTGATTTTTCAATGGTTCTTGGACTTCCTATAAATATAAAAAGGTTTGTGTAGTTATAGTTATACTTGCTTAAGGAGAAGGCATCTTTCTGAGATCCACTTCAAGATGGTGAGTTCCTATGCTTATGATTACCGTGTTCTATCAATGGGTTACTCTGTTTATCTCTCTTTGCTCCCTTTATTTAGTCGTACTCCTGTTAACTGCAAAATTATATATGCGTTACTGCTCCCAATCCAGTTGTTAGGGATAGGCGCAGCTTCAACACTTCCCCGAAATGCGGTTTGCAGAATGAGTGTCATGTGGTTATGTTATTTGATTAATCAAATTGTTTGCTAAAAAGGGTCCTTTGCACATTCTATTTTGGCGCAAGGCATTGCGGTTTTACCACATAAGTTCTATTATCACTATCAACAACGATTTGATGTGCAGCTTCTCTTCGTTGATGCACAAGGTGACAATTAGCTCCGTTCTTGGTGAACTAATGGGATTCTCTTCTCACAGATTAACGCTGCATAAGGAACTTTTGCTGAGACAATTAGCTCCGTTCTTGGTGAACTAATGGGATTTTACTATATGACTAACGGTGGAACTATATATTCATGCAAAATATGTGCCACAATATTTTCTCCATTTGAGTTATCGATACAAATGAGCATACATTGTGGTAGATTTGCCTGGATTTGGTCGACCTAGTTCCTGTAATAAGTTCGGAATTGAAGCATGCGTTGCTTGCACACTCTGATGTATCTATTAGCTTTGATGTGTTTTTCTTTTTCTTTAATTTTTTGTTCACCTTAAAAAATAAGATGTAGATTTTAGATGTGCAGTTGTACACTCTTGAATTTTGGTGGGAATAAATAAAACTTAATATATTCTACAGAACGTGTTTTGAGTTGGTTGTCAAGTCTCATCTTCTGCAATATGATGTCTGCAATGAGGAAGATTATTCCTTAAGTCTATGCGTAGATTTGGCTCCTGCCAAAAAGATTTTATACCTTCTTTGTGAGTTTCCATCATATAAGATTTTGGGCTTTTAGGTTAATATCCCATGATAAATTTTAAAAAGAAAAAGTATTAATGACTTTACAATCGATTTTTTTTATTTTCATCGGTGGTTATGCCAGTGCAAACTTAAAGGCACGTTGCCTTGGAGGTTGTAGCAGCACAATTTGGACTTCATAAACATCTTTGAAACAAAGTGTTTGAGGATACTTTTTTTTTGGCTCTTTATTGTAAAAAAGAGTCATTAATGGAGGAGTTAAAGATAGGGTTACATTTACCTTTTTTTTCTTTGCAATTTCACCCCTAAAGGCTTTTCATAGTTCCTTGTATTGCTATCTTCGCCGTCAACTTTCCAAAAATCGCTAATTTCATTAAGGATAGGATCATCATCCATCCATGAACATCCTTTAATTCCTCCACCTTCACAATTGGTATATATTGTGGGGAGCGCACACAACAAAAGAAGGTATACTAAGGCATTTTGCTGCTGAGGTTATATCTTTAACGCCTCAGCTACGAAGAACAAGATATCTATGTAAGAATAAGATTTTGTAGTTTCATTGGATACCAATAAAATCAAAGATTGTTTGGTGTGTTTGGTTACTTTTTATTAGTTTCTACAGTATTTTCCTCAGTGTTTGATTTTGTTTGCCTCATGTAAATTTTTTTAGCCACCATTTAACAACTCATTTTATTTCTATCGTCACTTTATGATTGGTCACAAATTTTTAAGTTTCATTGTCATAATTTCCTAATAGTTGAAAATATAAATGCAATTAATTATTATTTAAAATATAGAGCAAGTAGTTATTTAAGATTGAAGTATTTTATTCCTGTGCAATTGCACGAGATTTACACTAGTTAAAGATAAAGATAAAGATGCTTATTTCGCTGTGTTATCACCATGCTATCCCTACATGAATTTTTGCTTTAAACGTGGTCTTTCATCTTCAAACACCTGGGCCCGGTGCCATCAAGTAGTTGAGGACCTTTCTTATTGTTTTTTCTCTTGTCCAAAAGCCCTGCAGGTTTGGCAGCATCTTGGTTTTGAGAATTCCCAAATTGTCACTCCATTAGATTTCTTACCTTGGTTCCATGATTGCTCTTCTTCTGATGACATCCTTATTGCAGTGGCTCTCTGGTGGATTTGGCGAGATCGAAATAATGATGTTTTCAATCCTTTGGAACCGTGGGGTTTAGAGAAGGTCATAGCCCTGTGTCGCTCTAGCGTGAGGGATTTTTCCTTCTTTTCTAAAGAGCAGCAATAACGCACTCTTGATTCTCATATCCATTTGAACTGGTATCCCCTCTTGCAGATTTTATCAAGATTAATTGTGACGGTAGCCTAATGGCTCATGGTCATCTAGCTGGTTTTGGATGCATTATGAGGAATGATTGTGGTAACTGGCTTGGCAGATGTTCAGGTAGTCTTCTGGAGACCAATATTCTTCGATGTGAGCTATTTGACATTTGGAAGGGCCTTACTCTTGCTTGGGATAATGGTTTTTGATATGTAATTTGTGAAACTGATAGTTTGGATGCTTTCAATCTTATCAATTGTGAGCCGTCTTCTGTCATGAATCATCATGATTCAGTTTCCAAGATTAAGGATGTAGAGCTAATACCATGGTCCATGCACATAAATTTGATCTAGCGTTCAGCTAACATTGCTATAGATTTGATGGTGAAGCAGACTGCTTCTTCTCAGTCTCCTTATAGGGAGTGGACTTACCCGTCAGATGATCTTATCTTTGTAATTCACAAGGATCGTGTCCTGTAGTTTTTTGTTTGCTTTTCTTTAGTCACCAAAATAAAAATATATATATAAGTAGTTAAGTACTTTTTCAGTAATTTCAATTAATTTTTTTATGTCATTTTTTTTCCAACTAACTTGAACGATACTTGCGAGGTATACTAGGGGTGTTTATGAAGTCGGGTGAAACTGGGTTCGCCCTAACTCAAGCACGGCCCTAAATATGCATCATGTCTATATATTTTTTAGATTCTAACCGATCCTAGACCCGATGAAATCTCGCCACGTTTTGACTGAGTGAAAACTGGGTAAATCCCTGGGTAAAAATCAGGCGATGGTAACAACATTGACAAGATCGACATTGATGCATAAGCATCATTAATGGTTTATTCTTCTATATTCATGCATAATTCATCATATAAATAGCTAATAATTGTTGTAATTGATTAATAATTGAATCAATTTAGATACTTTGATTAGTTTGTTGATTATTTTAGGAAAAATGGAAAAAGGAAGCTTGAAAAGCAAGAAAACAAAGAAAAGGAGCAACAAGACATAAGTATATACTTGAGTAATCCAAGTATATGCGTGGAACTCAAGTATATGCGTGAATCATCAAGGAAAAGTCAGAATCAGCATCAGCACAACTTCACCAAAGTATATACTTGAGTTCCCAAGTATATACTTGAGAACAACTTCACTAAAGTATATACTTGAGTTCCCAAGTATATACTTGAGCATCAACTTCATCGAAGTATATACTTGAGAACCCAAGTATAGGCGTGCCAACCTTCAGCCACAATCACAAAAGTATAGGCGTGAGCTCCCAAGTATAAGCGTGAGAACTCAAGTCAAGCTTCATCATCAGTTCACGCATAGGCATGTATCACAGAGTACAAGCGCCAGTTTTCACCAAAGTATAGGCGCCGGTTGAAAGTATATATGCGCCAATTTTGCTGCATTTAGTAGTAAAGTGTAATTTCAATGTAATTTCATTAAAAGCTAATTTGTATTTCATTTAAATTATGTAAATCTATAAATAGGTGAATTCCAATGATTTAGGACATCATCATTACATCTAGTTTTCAGTTTGATTAGAGATTAGATTAGAAATCATTGAAGTCACCTAGATATAGAATAATTCTGTTGTAACCAAATGACAGTAATGCAGTAATGAGCAATTCAGTTTTTCATTCAGAATTCTCTCTTAGCAAATCTCTCCCTCTCTTTTCTCTCTTTCTCTCTTAAGTTCTTTGAATGTTCATACATTCAAGAACCATCTTCATAGCGTTCTTGCATCCAAGATTCATAGATTTTATGAATTCAAGATTCATCTTCATCACTTTCCTTGAGTCATTCATAATCATGAGTGGCTAAACACCATAGAGATTGAGGAGGAGGAGCTCTGTTCACTGTCATGCTAATGGAATAACCCAACATTCTAATCAAAGTCTGTAAGTTCTTCATCAAATTCAAAGGATTCTTCTTGTTCATTAGTTCAAGAATCAAGTTAACCGAGAGGTATAATTGGTTCTTACCTTGATTTAATTTCTATACTAGTTCATGAGATTAAACATATTATTTGATGGTTTGTGAATTGTTAATATTGATGTTAAATTGAATAGT
>JASCZI010091547.1:447-16544 GCA_036250425.1 Stylosanthes scabra | reverse complement strand
GGCTTTGCACTTCGTAGCGTCCGAAGCGTTCAGGAGCACCATCCTGTTGTCAAAGGCATCTAGGTGATGCTTTGGGTCACTGCTTCCATCATATGGCTCCATATCCATGGGATACTTGAATTTCTTGGGGAGCTCTTCCGAGAGGATGGCGAGTGAGAAGGGATGTTTGCTGTTCTCTTTCGCTGGCGGGTTTCCAACCACCACCGATGGCTTCCATGTACGGGAGCGCGAGTCAGCCACCACTTCGTCATCGTCTGAGTACGTGAGCCTATTGCGGAATTTTTCTTTCAACTCTTGGTCACGCTTTTCAGCCTCCTCCAGCAAAGCTTGCTGCTTAGCTGCCATAGACTCCGCCCTTTTCATTGCTTCAGCGGCGACTTCCGCATCCCGAGTTTGTCTCTCGAGGAGCTCTCTCAGGGCGGCTTCCAGCTGTTGAATGTTCTGATCCGAGGGGATTATTCCCTTCTCGGGGGTAGGCTGCGAGATGCTTTCGTCCACGACGTTGTTGTTGAGTTGGGTGTTCACCATCTTTGGCCCGGAAGTTCAGCTTTCGTCTCGTAACTCGATTCTAAAGTCTAATCCCCACAGACGGCGCCAATGTTAAGCACAGATGTACCGAACAATGATCCAATGGACCTTGGTCGTGAGAGGAAGTAGACAGTGAGAATGAGAGAGAGAAAATGTTCCTTCCGAGGGGAAGCACTCGGAAGAGTCCGAGGGCTGGATCCGAAGAAGGTGATTGATGTGGTGAGAGAATAGCACTAGAATCCCATAATTAGGATTATGAGTATTCTAGGGCTAATATGGGAGATTAGGGTTTAGAGAATGCGTACCTTGAGGGGGTGTTGCCCCCTGCTTATATAGTAGCGGGTGGTTAAGATTCGGATAGGATCTCTCCGTGATCTTATCGAATCTTTCCTCTTTTAGTTTGATCCTTAACCTTTTAGCTTGATCCTTGACTTATAGACTAAGCAAGTTGATCATTGATTTAATGGATTGGACTTTTATTGGGCCGGTCCGTAAAACATATTATAGCATGATTAACAGAAGAATGATGTTTAGATGAAAAGTAAAGATTGCTTTTTATAGTGTTTAAAAAAACAAACAATCATCGTATGCGATGCACGTGTTTAAATTTCTAAATTTAACAAAAATATTCACTCTTAACACAATTTTACTTATCACCAAATAAATTTCCTTATATAGCATACAAAATTATAATGCATTCACAAAAAAGTATAATATAGATATTAAATTTTTGCTCAATATACATAAAAAGAAAAGTCCTGCATTTGATAGCGATGGTGGATGAGTTACGGATGATAATTTATATATTTTGTGAGTTGATCACTTTTATTTTGTTTGGATGATAATGTTTTTCAACTTCGGATGATAATTTTTTTTTAAGTTTTTGATAATAACTTAATTATTGATTCCCTAAGAGCTTTCTAATATTGATTCCGTAGCACTATCGACATAAAAAGTATCGAATCTCTTTTATTTATATTTACTAGTTTATTTCCCCGTGCCTTGTACGGAAAATTAAATTATATAAATTTAAATTATAAAAATCATATAAATATATATAACATCAACAATGCTACGTAGTCAACGAATTAGTGATTAATAATGACCGATAAGAGTTTTAGAAGAAGAAAACCCGTGCGTGAAAGAGGGGGGAGAGAGAAACCATCTGTGAGTGAAAAAGTCCCTATTGACTAGTGTTGTTCACATAAGTGTTGGCTAGGAAGACTTTTTTCATGAACGATAATTAAATAATTAAAGTGATATATAATTTATTAATAGAGTGATAATAGGTATTAAGAGCCATGTATCTTTTTTTTCCTTCTTTCTCTGTTTATAAAAATGTTTTCGTCATTGTTTCGCATAATTCTATTACGGGACTATATTTAATATCGTTGTCAAAATGGGGTCGAATCTGTCAGATCAGTCCTGTTTACTCACTTAAAATATGCAGGCTTTTTCAAAAAAATTAGGCCCGACAATAGGGATAAAAATGTGTCTGATTGGGTGGATAATCAAGTACTCATACCCGTTTTTTACATTAATATATTGCCCGCTCCATTATCCAAGAGTATCTAAATTTTTGCAACATATATACTTAAACTCACATGCATATATACTTGATATACCCAAATCAATAGGTTTATACATGAAAAATAAACCAATTAAAATAAAATAATTAATAATATTTATAACATTAATTAAGAATGAGTAATGAAGAATTAGATATAGCATCTAAAATTTTTTAAATTATTAAAATAACTATAAAATTATACATAAATTTTTAAAAAATTAAATTTATTAATTAACATATGGGACATGACGAGGGATGCAATGGGGATAGATCAGCCATTAGCATACCCAAATATAACTAAACATGTATTACCCAAACCCATTCATACTCATTCCGTGATAATTTATAAATGGGGACTCGTGATAGAAATGGGGCGGGATGGGGGGCATATTCGTAAACGGGGACGAGGAGTGGGGGACTAATACCCTCTTGACGGATATCCATTGACATCCCTAGTTATACAATTCAAATATAATTTAGGAAAAGTTTTCCATGTATCAGCTTATCACGATGATATCCAATGTTTCATCGTTCCACGCAGTGAACCTCTTATTTTTTGTCATTTTTTGAATCTTATTGTAATATCCGATAAAACCCTTGATGGTTGCCTTGAAATGTCAATAAGGGGCAGATTTGTCAAATTGTATTTTAATGTAGATTGGTTTATCACTTTTTTGGTCAGTTCATTTAATGGATAGTTTTTTGGGTAAAGTTACAAATTAATATAGGCTCATTCTCCCATTAATTCACACAATCTTTTCCCAATTCTCATTACCAGCTTTAAACCCTATTAATTTTGAAAATATGATCCTGGATTTATGAATCCAGAGTGTCTCTATGCATTTCCCTTTCCTTGTTCTTATCCCATTACTAGTTCTTGTCATCTTGTGGGTTTGTATGCGTGGAAACTCTGTTGTCTTAGTGTGGTGTGTGGTTGTCCTCTGCATCAATATTCCTTTTTTCTGCCTTCACTGGGTTGTGCTTCTTTGGTGTCCATTTGAGATGGACGTTCCCCCAACATCCGCGACGCAGAATATATTGGCTTTCGATGAAACCAGTTGGGAAGCGGTTGCCGGAAGTCATGGCTGCGTTCTCACCAAACAGTGAATACCTAAGACCCACACAATCGCCGTCAAAATATGGTGAGATAGGCACCACAATAGATACAAAGGAATTGAACCCTAATTGGTGTGGGCCAATAAATTCATAATTTGGTTTATTTCATCCTTTTACTGGGTTCAGGTTGATATACTGTTCATTAATTTGGGAGGCTTCTTAATTTTTTTGGCAAAGACATTAAAAAAAGTCCATTGTAATTTTCAGTCCAAGATGGAAACAAGCAAGCCCAAACTCCATGTTAATATGTTAGCGGCTTGAAGCAAGCCAATCATGTAGCCTTCCTTAAAGACCAACTTAAAAAAATAGAACCTTTTACCGCTTCTGAGCGGTTACTGACCTTAATAGGGTCTAGGGATGCTAACCTATAATAACACAGCCAATAAAATCATACCCATTAATTGTAATAGGTGTAAATCTCAACGGATGTAATTAATGTCACATGATGTTAAAGGAATCTCAAATGTCACATGGGAAACGCTTCCTATAATTTAATTTAATCTAAAATATCTATTAAATATACAAAGATGTTAAATGAAAATAAAATAAATATAATTTTCAATATAATAAGACAACATAATTGTTAATAAATACACATTAAGAAAATTTTAGCGAGTTTTCATACGATAAATTGATAAAAAAAAAATCAAATGAATTGATTATCTCAAAATGTATAAATGAGTTATGTATAGGGCCATCAAAATGGGTAGAACCTATCTGGTCATTCGAAACAGTCACTAACAAGAGTACTTTTCCATAAAAGATTAGACTCGTTAAAAACCCGAGCTAAACGGATGGGTTCGATTAATTTGAAAAAAAATGTCAAATTAAACATAACATCCGGTGGGCTAAATTTTGTAGCCCATTTAATTTTTTCTTAATCTTTAAAAAAAATTAACATAGTAGAGTCTAAAATTTAATCATATTTTAATATTTTTTCCTAAAAGAACGTCGCTTTTTGTCCAAATAACCATGCAGAATGCACACAAATAACCATCCAAAATGCACACAAATAACCATTGAAGCTAAACCAGAATGCACACAAATAACCATGCAAAATGCACACAAATAATCATACAGAATGCACACAAATAATCATCCAGAATGCACACAAATAACAAACAACCCAATCAAATCTTGAAGCTAAACCAGAATGCACACAAATAACCATCCAGAATGCACACAAATAACCATCCAAAATGCACACAAATAACCATTGAAGATAAACCAGAATGCACACAAATAACCATGCAGAATGCACACAAATAATCATCCAGAATGCACACAAATAACAAACAATCCAATCAAATCTTGAAGCTAAACCAGAATGCACACAAATAACCATGCAGAATGCACACAAATAACCATCCCAAATGCACACAAATAACCATTGAAGCTAAACCAGAATGCACACAAATAACCATGCAGAATGCACACAAATAATCATGCAGAATGCACATAAATAATCATCCAGAATGCACACAAATAACCATTGAAGTTAAACCAGAATGCACACAAATAACCATGCAGAATGCACACAAATAATCATTTAGAATGCACCCAAACAATCCAAAATGCACACAAATATCAAGTAACCCAATCAAATCTTGAATCAGGCAATTAAAAGCAAAGAAGAAGAAGAAGAAGAAGAAGTAGAAGAGGAGGAAGAGGAGGAGGAGGAAGAGGAGGAGGAGGAGGAGGAGGAAGAAGAAGATGAAGAAGACGACGACGATAACGACGACGACGAAGGAAGACGATGAAGAAGACGACGACGAAGGAGGAGGAGGAGGAGGCGGAGGCGACGGCGACGGCGACGAAGAAGGAAGATGATGAAGAAGAAGACGACGACGACGAATGAGGATGATGAAGATGACGACGGCAACGATGAAGAGAGTGTGTGTTCAAGCGCTTTGGGGGTGAGAGTGGGCTTGTTTGAGCGTGTAGTTACTGAAACCACTTGGTTTTGCACTTGGTTACTAAAACCACTTGTGCACCTAGCATGATTGTTTCTTAATAGTCATTATATTCTAGTGAACAAATATAAAATAATATGTAAAGTTTAGAAGAAAAAACTAATCAAATTATGCTGAATAGCATCAGTAGTAATATCACATCTTTTATAACATTTATGAAGGACCAAAATTTTGTTAAGATAAATTTGAAATGAGTTTGTATTCGAATAAAATTAGAATCATATATATTCTATAATTTAAAAAAGAAATTGTTATGTAATGGTATTGCAAAAGAAATAACCAAAATTTGGATTGAAAAAGTAATGCTAAGGAATTAACGTTAGGGGATTAATAGGGAGCCAATAAGTATAATTAGGGAAATAGTGGGTGGTAAAAGGGGAGAGAGAAAAGAAGAAAAAATGATATTGGCTCCCTATTGTCTTCCTAATATTGATTCCCAAAACTTTCTGTAAAAAATAAAGATATTATATCTTTTGGGATAAAGAGTAAGAACATAATAATAATAATAATAATAATAATAATAATAATAAATAGAAGAAAGGACGTTGAAATGGTTTTTTAAAAAGAAAACAAAAGAAAAGAAAAGGAGGCAGTATAAAATAGGAAGAAAAAGAAAGGAAACTTTTTTTTTTTCCGACTAAGATGAAAGGAAACTGACTATGTTAATTTTTAATTGGTATATTGGTAAAAAAGATTGTTGTATAAAAAAATTAGTGTATTTGTTCGTGCCTTATACGAAAAATTTAATTTAATTTCAATTAAAAATATCATTTAATATTATTAGTTATATATAAAATAATTAAAATAGTATATAATATGTAAGTTGAAATAATAATGGATATTAAGAAGGCGTGTATCTTTTGTGTTTTTTTTTTCGTTTATAAAAATATATTTGTCGTTGTTCTGTATGGTTTTATCACCAACAATGCTATAGAACTAACATTAGAGAGGCAATAATTAAATTATCATCTAAAATTAAAAAAATTATCATCCGAAATAAAAAAAAAACGTATCATCCAAACACAATAAGAATGATCACCCACATAATATATGAGTTATCATATGTAACTCATCTATCATCAGCTTCAAGTGCATTGGCTCTCAAATATATTGGTTCCCAAAACTTTCTTTTTTATCACGCATTTCTATCTAACATCCTGTCAAAATGGGGCAAACCTATCGAGTAAGATCTGTTTACTTGTCTAAAACAGACAGACTTTTCCAAAAAAGATAACTACTCTTTTAGTCATTAAGGTTTGAGCCACACACACACACACACAGACCAAATATATTGGTTCCCAAAACTTTCTCTTTTATCACACATTTCTGTCTAACATCCTGTCAAAATGGGACAAACCTGTCGAGTAAGATCTGTTTACTTGTCTAAAACAGACAGACTTTTCCACACACACACAGACCAAATATATTGGTTCCCAAAACTTTCTCTTTTATCACACATTTCTGTCTAATATCCTGTCAAAATGGGGTAAACCTGTCGAGTAAGATCTGTTTACTTGTTTAAAACAGACAGACTTTTCCAAAAAGGATAACATTACGGTTTGAGCCACGCACACGCACGCACGCACATGCACGCGCACGCGAGATATATATATATATATATATATATATATATATATATATATACTAATTAGAAACCTTAATTTTTCATTCATTTCACATTACTCACAACAGCCTCCATCTTCTCTGCGCGCGCGCGCGTGCACACACACACACACATATATATATATATACTAATTAGAAACCCTAATTTTTCATTCATTTCACATTACTCACAGCAGCCTCCCTCTTCTCCGCATCTCCCTCCATCCTTCAGCCTCCTTTAATTGCCACCAGAGCCACCCATCTTCGCTTACACTCTCAATCACTCTATTTCATTAACTCATGTCATAATCTCTCTCGCTTCCCCTTCCTCTGCCTCCAGCCGAATTGACACACCACCGCGTCACTGCCTTTTCACCACCACCACCGCGCCACCACCTCCGCCTCCACTCATGTCCAGCATTGACGTCATCCTACTCTACCCGCGTCATGTAGCAGCGTTGCCTGTCAGTCCGCCTCCAGCCATTGTTATTCTTCATCTTCTTCTCTTCATATTTGCTATTTTATTTTTATTTTGAATTTGCAAATTTTGAAATCATGATATTTATCTATTCTTTTTTAAACTTGAATCTATATGATTTATATTTTGAATGACACATGTTACCCCAAACAACCTCTTTTTTCACTTTCAATCAACGTGTAAATAGCTTTTGCAAAAAAAACCCCTGGATCTCTCACTCACACCCCAACTTTATTCTTCTTTATTTTATTTTATTTTTTATTTTATTGGAATTACGGAGTCCAATACTTAGTATCATTAAAGCAATTACTTAGAATCATTAATAAAATTAATATAATCAAAATATGTTATTTTAAATATGATTATAGCTTTTTTTCTTTTGATGTCAGAATATGAAGTTACTAATGTTTAAAAAAAAATATATGAATATAATAATAAAGAGGGTATAGAAATTAGAAATGAGTTATGTTATTTGTACACCAAAATCAGCAATAATATTTTATACCGTATGCAAATAAAAAAATTAGAAAATAAAAAATTCAATCCCACTTTCAAAAATACACACGCAATACGCGCTTTTACCTCGTTCAGAAAACATGCTTTGATTACTACCTCTTGCACTCCTGCTCTTTTACTCATTTTATTATTCTAAATCAAATTTGGTGAAGTCCACCGTATAGATGCACATTTGCATCTACACATGTAGATAACCGATGGATTAGAATGAGTGGTTAGTTACCGGAGCTCACAAAGAGGATGTCATGATGTTAGCGTTCTAGTTGCGGTTCTTGTTAATTTTTAGTTGGATATTACTGCTGATTATGGGCGGAAGAGAGTGGAGTTGTTTTTGGGCCATTTTTTGGGTGGTCCATGTTGGGTGTTGTGTAAATTATCACCTCATGGGCTGAAAATAGATTGGTATTTTTTGTTGGGATATGAGAGCAACAAAGTCACATTTGTAGAAAATTTTTTGTTAAAGACATGGTCGATTAGTAGTTGATGGGAAAAAATTAATAGATAAAATTTTTATAGCTGTAGTGGTTTGTTTCCAAAAAAAAAAAAGCCAAAGGGAGGAAAATGATTGGTTAAAAAATTAAGAAACATAAGGGGATATACATCTAAGAGCCTTGAAATTTATATAATATGCTCTAGTAATTTTTTACACTTTCTCAATATGCTCTAGTATTTTTTATATGTTAAATAAACAACAACCATAAATAACTTACTTCTTTTTACATATTACATTAGATTCAAAATTACATTCAAAATCACTTTCCTATCACAAAATTGCATGACTACAACTTATGCTTCGTAAATTTTTTGTTTTAGAAATCTCCAACTAATTAAATAATTTACTTATGCTTTGTTATTCACACAAATAAATGAGTTACGTTTTGTAAAGTTTTTGTTTCACAAATAGTTAATGTTCAGATATGCTAATAACCATGGATGTTAAAGCTATCAAATTGTCTCAAAGATTGCAACAAAATGACTCATCTCTGTACTATTACACAAAATACAATTTTAGTCGCCGTCCATTTTATTCTTCATTGCTAACTAAATAAAAAAATAATTTTCCTCTTCTCGCCTTATATCTAGAATGCCTTATATCTAACTTTTTTTTTTACACGCGGCCTTATTTCTAAATATTAATGACGCTTTCAAAATGCATAAAGAAAAACATAGCTTAATAAGCAGTGTTCAAGACTGTGTTGCAGTGCATAACGAACAATTATAACAGTGGCATCATTCATTATAATCGATAAAAACTATTTGTCTCGCAATGACTACTTAATTCAGTGTTAACAAATTACAATCATCAATTTTTAATTCACATATAATATTTAATTGTCTTCAAAGAGGTTTATTTAATAATACGACAGAATAAATCAATTCATATTTAACATTTTAACTACTAATTCTTTTTTAAAATTATTTCCAAATCAACTTTATTTCACTAAAAAATAAACAATATCTTTTATTACAGATAAAAATTATGTTAATCAACACAAATATTGCAACATCTACCCTAAAAGGCTACATATATTTAAACCCTATGGCATTTTTCGGTCCAAATATGGGTGTCCCACTATTTTTGTGTATCATGGTTGGCCAAACATAAAAAAAAATTGCATCGACAAACGTTACCACGACAAACCCAAATAAAAAGCCCAGAAATCAGACCATACTCCTTTCAAACAAAAAACCAAGCCCAAGGATGCACATAATACAAGACCATCCCTAATTACTAAACTAACTTCAACGACGTTCTTGTGCTTCAAGTCCTCCAACGGCAATCAGCACTCATTCTAGCCAATCAGGTGTTACCATCTGCTGTCTACATGTGTTGATGAAATCTTCCATCTATACCATAGAATTCACCATCAAATTTTCCTTTACTTTTTTTCGGGTTCACCTCCTTGAGGTAACTACACTCTCTAGTCTCTAATTCTCCAATCTAATTTATCCATAAAATTGCAACGGGTGAAAATAAGTTAAAAATGTTAAACAATTTTTTTTTCTATATTTTTCAGTAATAAAATTATATCATTTAAGTAATAAACTAGTATTTTTTTACCTGTCATTTTTTTTTTTTGGATTTTGTTACATTTTATGGTTTAGTATATTGGAACCAAGTTTGATTATGTTTAGTATTTTATTGCGTGTTTGATTATAATAAGTGGCGGAACCAGAAATTTTATAAGAGGGGGACCAAAATTAAATTTAAAATAAATTACTAAAATATAATGTATCAAAAATTTAAAAACATAAGAATCATTTTAGGTGGTCTAGAATATACAGTAATTCAGTTATCTTAGCCGTTGATTTCAATTATAAATAATTTTAAAATATATAGATATTAAAATGAACGTTTAAAATTACTAAATTACCGTAAATCATGAGAAACCTAAAATGCTTCCAAAAATATAATTCATAATGAAAATTAACATTCAACAACATATTTTATAATTTTAGTATTTTTAGTCTTATTTTACTTGATGGTATTTTATGAAATTAAAATTATCGATTATCATGTTTGAATTAAATTTTGAAACAATCTTATTTCAATATTTATAACATAGATACTAAATTTTTTTTATCTTGTTTCAACATTTATTTAATAAGTTTTTTCTCATGAAGAATATATAGACAAACATGAAATAATAAAATTTTATTAAAACAAAATTATAATTTTATATTTTTTGGAAAAGAAAATCCAGAATAAGTGAGAAAATTTATATACTCTATTTATATATACAGTAATACAAAGTGTATATTTATTTTGCCTAATTAAATACAATTAAATCATTTATTTCTACGCCAAATAAAATATCATTTCAATACCAAATAGCATGAGCTTCTATTTTACATCATGATATTTGACATAAAAATAAATAATTTGAATAAATTTAATTGACTAAAATAAATATAAACCTAAAATTATTGTTATATATAATATATTTATATTATTCTTTTATTATTATCGTTAATCTAAATTCTAAGCTAATTGCCATTGACATATTATGATATATTAAATTTTATTATGTTTGCTATATTAAATATATAATTGGTTAATAATATATATACATATAAATTATATATACTAATAATAATATTACTAATAATTTTTTTAAAAAAATTGGGGGACCATGGCCCTTGTAGGCCCTTAATTCCGCCACTGATTATAATAAATTTAAAATTATTTTGGATTATTGAATTTAAATATAATTTTGAGTATGTTTGATTATAATCATATTTTAAAGTGTAACTTTCATATAAGTTTGATTATAATATAATTTTGGATGTAAATTTAAATTTTTGAGTTTGATTATAATTTTAAATACGCTGGATTATAGCTAAATTTTGAAATATAATTTAGAGCGTATTTGATTATAATTTTGTAGCTTTGATTTGAGTTTGATTATAACGGACTTTGATTATATTTGACTATAGTATAATTTTTTAATTTTGATGTAGAATTTTGAGTTTGATTATAACATTAAGTACGTTTGATTATAACATTAAGTACGTTTGATTATAACTTTACTCTTAAACTTTGATTTGAAGAATGCTTGATTATAAACTTATTCTTAAACTTTAAATTGTGTTTATTTGATTATAATTTTACGGTTGAATTTTAACTTAGAGTATGTTTTATTATAATTTTATTTTAAAATTTAATTTATGACTTTCTTGATTATAGTATTTTTTTTCTAACATTAGTTTGAAGCTTGTCCCTCATAAGTTATAAGTTCATAACAGCTAAACATCTTAAAGAGGACCAACGTGTGTATGTCATGATTGTTTCCAAAAAATAGCATTCATGAGCCTAACATAAGAAGATAACTTTGCATGATGAAAGAATTGAGTATGCAACAAAAGTGATTTGAATTTTATATATTAAAAAAGAGAATGTGCATGTGTGGGGTGTTTATAAGTGATAATAGATAAAAATGGCTTTTTAGTTTTAGGCGCATGACACAAGATATAGATGACTGATTTGTTGTAAATTTATATACGTACAAAAATATAAAAATACATGATGGCTGATTGAGTGGCTGATTTTTTGTGTACAAATAGAATTACGAAAGAAAGATAATAAAGAAGTATAAAGATCGAATTTTTTTTTGTGAAAGAGGAAGATTATTTAATTATAATTTTTTCATTAATTTTAATTTAAATTATATTTGATTATAGTTTTATTTTTAAACTTAGATTTAAGTTTGTTTGATTATAATCTTAAACTTGAACATTGATTTAGAGTATGTTTGATTATAATATAATTTTAAAATATAATTTCATACATGCTAAATTATACAATGATTTTTTAATTGTGAGTTTGATTATAATCTTGACTTCATTTCATTTGATTATAATTGAATTTTTAATTATAATTTCTAGCATGATAGATAATTGTCTTTAGCAATATTTGATTATAATAAAATGAATTTTGAATTTTAATTTGAATTTCATGTTTAATTATTGCTTTGAGTGTGTTTGATTATAATAAGAATTTTAAGTATAATTTAAGTCAGTTTTATTATAATATGATTATACGATTGAACTTTGATTTGGATTCTAGAGTTTGACTATTACTTTGAGGGTGTTTGATTATAACTGAATTTTAAAGTGTGATGTGAATCCTATTTTTTCATGTCTGACTATAACTAAAATTTATAATGTGATTTGAAACGTGTTTGATTATAATCTAATTATGCTAAAACTTGTTTATATAAATGATTCATGGTGTAGGAAAATAAAACAATAATGTTTAATGAATACAAGCAAATAAAAAAAAAATTTCAGTATCAAAAGTAGAACAAATATGCAAGTAAGTAGAAAAATAAAAATTAATCATTTGTGAATTATTATTTTTTGGTGTCTCAAATGAGGTTTAAACATAAGATCTCTTACAATGGAGATGAGATAATGCCATATAAGCACTACTAAACCATTATAATTAAACACTTATAATTTTTAAAAGAAATAAAAAGTAAAATAGTTAAAGTTAAAAAATAATTGATAATTGACTATTAAAGAGCTACAACTTACAACTCTTTAGTGATTATTGCAGTGTTCTGAAAACCGGACCGGACCGGCCGGTTCGACCGGAAAATCGGGAACCGGTCCTTTGTTCGGTCCGGTTCATATGTGAAAACAGGTTGGCATCAGACCGGTCAAAAATCGGTCAAAACCGTGAACCGGTCAAACCGGACTGGTTTTTTAGCGTTTTTTTAATTAAAAATTAATAATATTATATTTTAAATAATTTTATAATGATTTTAAATTATTTTATTATATATTTAAGTAAACGGTCCGACCACGGTCCGACCTCGGTTGAACCTCTAAACCCTTGAACCAGTCACTCCACCGGTTCAGTGACCGGTCCGGTTCTCTGAACCTTGGATTATTGAGAAGAGGCTAGAGAATGATGCTATTTAAATTTATTTATAACGTGAGCGTGAGTATGCATCATGTGTAGGGCTGTCAAACGAGTGGGCCTATCCCATTTAGGCCCGGCCCGTTTAGCCTGCGGGTTAAATGGGCTATAATTTTTCTAACCCGGCCCATTTATGGCAAGCCCGACGGGTAAACGGGTTGGTCCGTTTAATTAATTCATTATTATTTTTTAAAAAATAAATAAAAATTTTAAATTTTAACTTAAAAAATTTTTTTTTGATAAAAAATACCTTTATTTAGTAAAAAAACTTAGAAAAAACAAAGTTTTTGTTGATGGATCGGGTTTTTGGTTCGAATAAGATAAAATATAAGAAAAAAATGCTATTTTTTTTAAAAGTTAAAAATAAATTAAATAAACGGGCCAACGCGTTTAAGCCCATTTTTTTTGGGTTAAACGGGAGCCCGTTTAAGCCTGGATTTTAAATGGTCTGGGCTCAAAGATAAAAGCCCGTCCGTTTAGAAGGATAAACAGGCTGGCCCGACTCGCTTGGCCCATTTTGACGGCCCTAATCATGTGAGTGTATTGGAGTGAGTGAGAATGATATTAAAAGTTAGTGCGTGATACATATGTAGAGTAAGATAATACAATTAAATTTGAATACGTATAAAAATACTTAAATACATGGTGACTGATTTTGGTGTATAAATAGAATTGCTTTTGAGAAAAATAAATCAGAAAACACTATGAGAAGCGTGCCATGTAAATTCGATTTTAATATTATACTAGTGTATTTGCTCGTGCATTGCACGGAAATTTTAATTTAATTTAAATTAAAATATCATTTAATATTATTAGTTATATATACAAGAATTAAAATAGTATATAACTTGTGACTTGAAACAATAATAGATATTAAGAATGCATGTACTTTTTTGTGTTTTTTTGGTTTATAAAAATATATTCGTCGTTATTTTGTATGTTTTTATCATCAACAATGCTATAGAACCAACATTAGGGAGCTAATAACTAAATTATCATCTAAAATTAAAAAAAAATTGGTCTCCAAGACTTTTTCTTTTATCACATATCTCTATTTAATGTCACGTTAAAATGGGACGAACCTGGCCAATAAGATTCGTTTACCCGTCTAAAATAGGTGGACTTTTCCAAAAAGGATAACTACTTTTTTGGTCATTAAGCTTTTGAGATAAAATCAAATTGGTCCCAAACTTTTTTTTCCCTTACAAAACTACTTTATTTTCTCGTGCCTCGCACGGAAAATTAAATTACAAAATTATTTATTATATATAAAATAATTAAAATAGTATATAATTTGTTTTGTTTTCTTTCTCTATTTATAAAAAATGTGTCTATCATTATTCTGCATGTTTCTATCACGAATCTCTATTTAATATGATTGTTAAAATAGGTCGAACCAATTGGATCAGTCTCATTTACCCATCTAAAAAATGAGCCTTTTCAAAAGAATTATGCCCAATAATAGGGATGACAATAGGTCAGGTTAGCGTCGGTAATCAAATACCTATACCCGTTCAGGGCGTCCTGAACATTTATATATTTCGCCATTTTCTGCTCCATTTCGCCATACCCGTTCCGACGGATTATTTCACTGCATTAATTGACTAATTATCACCCCTTCATCGCTTAAACACTAGCAAAATAGGTCTAATTGCACTTAGTAGTTCCTTAGGGCTCTAATTGTAATTATCTGCTATTTCGGCCAATATCTACTGTGTTTTGAACTGTTTCCCGTTCCGCACGATGCCTTGATGTGTGCGCTTAAGTGTTTCAGGATTTAGCAGGCGGAGTTCGGAGCGGAAGTGGCCGGAGAGAGCGAAAGGAACGAAAAGATTGCAACAAACCTAGAAGACCATTGCTGCAGCCTATGCGTACGCATCACATGGAGCCATGCGTACGCTTCCAAGCTTGGGCGGCACGCCCAATTGCTGATCTCGGCACCTATGCGTACGCATATTAAGCCTCCATGCGTACGCATAGGTCAATTCCAGCATCTATAAATAGAGGAGCCTTTCACCATTTCAAGGGAGCCCACTTCCACATTTAGCTTAGTCTTTAGGGTTCCATTTTAGGTTTTCTTGTCCATTCACTAGCCAGAGTTTTTATTTTTATTACTTGTTTGTTTATATTACTGTTACTCTGTCAAACTTAAGTTTTTAATCAATTTACTTTACGGTTATTCTGCTGATTTCAAAACTGCGATATTTACATTTTACTGCCGTTACTCTGTTCATTTATTTTCCTGCAAACTACGATTTTTCATACTATTATGCTGCCAATTTATTTTCATGCTTTTATGAATTCCGCAATTAGTGAGTAGAGTCCTATAGTGTCTCGGCTGTGAGGTGAAATGTGCAAATGACCAGAGCTGCGAGTCCCCAAAGGATCAGAGGGGAAGGAACAGGTTAATCCCGTAATGCTATCCGCAGACACCCCTGCTAGCATAGTGGTAGTTCCTTACCGTACGTGGTTCACCACGGTGACAACAGGCACAAGTGCTTGGGGACCTGGTGACAGCAGGTTTGACCCGGTGACAGCGGGGACCCTATAGAGTTTGTTCAGTCTTGGGCATAGATCATAGACTCCAATTAGAGCTTAGATAAGGGCAAGAGGTCCTGGTGGCAGCAGGATTGTACCGGTGACAGCGGGTATTCTTGAGAGTCGTGGGCTGAATCGTTAACTCCAAGCAACACCTGCACCTTTGTGAGTGAGCTCGGTATTGTGGGTTCGTTGCCTCACAGCTAGTTAGTCAAGGACGTGCAGAGGTTCATCCCAGGGGGTGTATAATCGATCCGGGACATAGCAGAAATGAAAGCGATGCACAATATTTCAACTTGTAACACCCTAATACCTAATAACCATGACGCGTACATGATCATTAAATATTAA
>JASCZI010091543.1:0-15041 GCA_036250425.1 Stylosanthes scabra | reverse complement strand
AAGGCCAACAAAATTATTCCAGCATTGAACAGACATTAACAAAAAGGGAGTGGGGACCAAAATTAATGCTACTCTATATAAGCAAAAACAAATAACAATAAAGCCTGAGCTTGTCCGCGTTCCGACTTCACTAAAGAAAAAACAAATCGTTTATGAGCGATGAACAACTCACATGAAAAGAAAAGAAAATAACTTGACAATAACTTAAAATCAGCACATCAAACTCAGGCATGAAGTGATACCTTAACTACAGGGGACCTCTGTTGGAGTATACTGAGAGCATTGGAATGGGACTCATAAACTGCAAATCCCCATTAAAACAAATGATAAGAAATAAATTATACACAAGTTAACAACAAAAAATGCTAAGAAAAAGAGCACCTTCAAGTGTAAGGGAAAGAATTCCTTGAGGAGAAGGTCCATAAGCATCATTGCCAACACAGGGCAGAACGTACGGATCATCCAAATACCCAACTCTCTCTGCATCCATTGATGATACCATAAGGTCTGCAGTTAACTGCCCCACATTCCCAATTGACAGTGCAGGCTTAAAGGGAGAAAAAAAAAACACCAAATTAATGTGTTGAAAATTAAGATAACCACACAATTTCAGGTACATATATTAACTTAAAATTGATGCCTTTTTCAAGGGGATGATACTTACCACAATCAAAGTGGAACAATCCTCACGAAGGTGCTTGCTTTCTTCAGGAACGAACTCCATCTTCTACGTTGATGTTGAAATTTTCTAATTCGTTTCCGGTTATGATTTTATGCTCAGTAATTTACTTTGTTCAAATTTCAACTACTTCTTCTCGATGACACAGGAATTCAAGCTACCAAGACCTTAAAGGAGTAAAAATGAATTAAGAACCCTAAAACAAAACCGCATGAAACCCTAAAAATTAAACGGACATTCTCCAACACGAAGAAAGCAAATTGATTTTAGTTTATTTGACAAAATGAAAGTATATTACCTTATTATGTGATGACTGCATTGACATCCCAAATGAGATCGTCGCCACTCGCCACAGCAGAGGTGAAGGGTTTTTCAGGTGAAGAAAAAAACAGAGGATTCACCATTTTTTTTGTTGGGGCATTTCGGATGATTAAGTTTTTTTGGTCAGGAGATGATTAAGTTATTATTTTTGTCGAAACTACTTATGGGCTTTTATTGGTCATAAAAGAATTTGGCCCAATTTACATGTTGGCTCTGTCCAAAAAGAATAAACAGAAAGAACCAAATACTTTTGAGAGAGCTGGCCCTTCCAGCCCATAACCAAATCCAAAATAAATTAAAAAAAAAAAAACTGATATTACCAATACCAAATATAACTGTCACTAATGTTGCCGATATTGCCTTCTGATTACATGTTATTATTTTTACGGTTAAAACTTAAAACTCACGTAATTTTATATAAAGTTAATAGTTGAGAATTATTAAATAGTTTGATAAATTTGAATAAATTATTATCTAATAATTATCAATTATCAACTTCAAATAAAAATAATTATATATAAATTTTCACGTATTATTATTAATTATCATTGCATATTAATGTCAAATTATCAATTTCATATTGGGTTTAGCTAACATGTATCCTTAAAGCACATAATAAATTTACTGTTAATGAAAATTTTTAAATATTTATATACAAAATAAATACAGTATATTGAAAATTTAATTTTTTTGTGTTTTCAATCAAAATTTTCTTAATTATTTATAAGAATTTAATTTCAATGCAATAAGAATCTAAAGAGATTTTACATATGCATTCAATTAGATAGCGACACACTAATAAAAAATAATTTTTTTTCCTATCTATCTTGTGTAAAACGTTTTACACCATTATCATTAGTGTATTAAAATTAAACTCTTATTTATAATTTTTTTTTTATTTTCATTGAAAACTATCTCAGAACACAAGATAGATAAATCCTAATATATTAATTCTCAATTATCAATAATATGCATGAGATTCAGAAAATTAAATTAAGAAAAAATATTGAGTTAATATTGCATGATAACATTTATTATTATATAAACACAAAGAGAAACATTGAAACTCTTAAAAATAAAAAAAATCTCAAAGTCAATTAAAAAAACCCCAAAATCCAAACAAGAAAAATAAGTTAAAAATGAGATCGAGGAAGAAGGAGAAACTGTTTTCTCTTTAGAGGGCTTCAAATTATCTTGTAGTGTGTTAACTAAAATTGACTACTGCATTATTAATATCTTAACATTATTATTTTTCAGCCAACATCAACAAAAAAAAAAAAAAGTAAATCACTCCTTTATTCCTTTTTGCCAACACCATATAACTTTCATTCCTTACTAATCACTGTCTGTCAACTAGCACCGTTGGCTAGTCATTCTAAATATTAAAATTTAAACTAAAATTACTAATATTAACTATTTAGAAGTTAATTAATTTCATGTAACTATATGTTATGCATAGCAATGTAACGATAAGTCTAGAAAGTGCAATAATTATTGGTTTCTACTTTGTGTCCATGCATGCATCGTAAGTAGTAGCATTATCCTTTGAAACTTTTTTTCTTTTTTTGGACACTGCATTATCTTTTGAACTTTGAAGTCTATGACCCTTATTAATAGTACACCAGCAATTGACGCGTGCACTAGGGTTACCCATTATTAATCACTTCAAATTAACACCTGTCCACTTATTAAGATGAAATTTATGAATGACATTAATCCAATTACCCCTTAATTCTATGTCTAAACAACAAGGTTTTTCAACAACTGATTTGTAATGGTCATCAATAAACGCAAGCATAATTATCCTTTATCAATTATCATCATGTATTATTAGAATAATGTTACAAAGAAATGAAATCTTATCATTAGAAGATCAGATATTTTTGCCTTGTTGATTGAAACATGATAGCATGCATGAACTTCATTCACTCACTACTCAGTTTCTCAAACTTAGCATTGGAAGCACTATACTTTTTTTAAATATTAATATATATAAGGTATGG
Organism: Stylosanthes scabra; assembly: GCA_036250425.1. Lineage (NCBI taxonomy): Eukaryota > Viridiplantae > Streptophyta > Magnoliopsida > Fabales > Fabaceae > Stylosanthes > Stylosanthes scabra. Next base: position 12,038 of record JASCZI010091543.1, on the reverse strand, counting down.
TGTATGGGGCCGGCCAAAGTTAATTAAAATAAAATAGTGAAGTTAAGAAGGAAGATAGGAAAGTAGGACATGTGTATAGCACTAAGAAAGGGTTAGTTAGTGGCTCCCATGTCTTGGTTTGGTAATTGGTATATAACTTTTTGATGAAACCACTACATACTCTTATTGATTGATTGTCTCCTCATGATTATTATTGTTGGTCTTGTCCCACATTTATTTTGCTCTTGTATGGTTTAACAATGACAAGTGTACAGCACTAAGGGCATGTTATTCATCATTTGCCATCTACTATTGGAAATTCTAGATATGCTCCCCACTCTTACTCTTATTTTTTTTTAAAAAAAAATATTATTTATATATTAAAATTAATTATTAAATTAAGTTATTATGTACTTTTATATATATTATTTTTTAATATATTTTATATTTTAACATATATTTTATATTATTAATAACTAATAATTTTAATTGCTGATTTTAATATACAACTAATATAATTATATATTATTTTTCACTTTTAGCTATAAAAATAACCCTTTGGTCCAAACTTCAAAAAAATATTGCCACACATCCTCAAGATGATCCCATTGTCCATGGATTCATCGAATATAGGAATTGCTTGATTATATATTTGTTGTAAAATACTTGTTGTAATCATCATATATACAAGATATTATATCTATCATCAGAGAATATTAAGATAATAAAATTATTGGTAATAAATAAAATTCAACCTAATAATAAATCATGGATGAGTGAATTGATGATTTATAATAGCCAGTATCATCTCATGTAAAATAAGTAGATGTATCTATCTTAACTCTTAAGCATGCATTACTATTGCAGCCATAATCTATCTCAAGTAGTGGCATGTGCTGAAGCAATAATGATACTATGGTACTTAGAAGTACTAATACTATATTGACCACTATTTATAAACAGATCATAGCACAAGCTAAGATATTAAAGTGCATGTCAACATGATGTATATAGGCCAGGCTATGAATCAAAAGATAGGCATTAGATAGTGGCTACCATATGATAAAAATAGGAACAATAATTATTCACAAACTTATTGTGCGGCTTACCAATATTTTTGTATAAATTATTATTATTTGGATTATTATTTTAACCTAATATATAGGTTTGTATAATTGTATGGCATATATAATGCTGGCAAGAAGCTAAGATGCATGCACATGCAACCTAAGTGATCACATTGCATTATTCTAATAAATTATTATTGCAATGAATTTATCTCTAGCTATTAGCTAGTAAGTATAATCATCTTCTACAAACTCTCACATACATCATAACATTTTATATTATTATATTTTGTATAATTTCTAAGTAAGCATGACAGCTTAATGGACACTTGCCGATGATAGCCATTTCAGCGCTTAGATATTTTTGCCACACTAGCTAATTAATAATAATCATTCCCGTTTTATATATTTTGCTTCTATCAAACCCTTCAATAATATTCTATACCATCATCCATCATGTATATTTTTGCCACTTAAGGACATCATTACGTACCTAATTGTGTAATGTTTGGGATTAGGATAACCTGCTTCATCATTAGCAGACACGCACAAAATCGTAATTAACTTAAATTATTATAATTAAATTAAAGCAGAAAACATTTACTAGTACGTAGTTGAATATTATTACTTTTTATTATTTCTTTATAGCGTTGTTTAACTTAACGAGTGTTCTATTGATGAGATACATACAATAATGCCAGAAAATTAATAAAGGAATTTCATATTTTGAGACAAATAATTATGAGAAACGTTACATATATTTTTTGGCTTTTTGCATTGCCAAGTGTCCTAACTCCTAAGAGAAAAATGTTAGCCCCCATTAATGTAGGTGAGAATATTGAAGATGCTGTGGTCTTATAAGTGACACGTATGTTAGTAGATTTATAAAACTTTTTGTCTTAATTTTTTAATAATAATTGGTATTGGTATGTATATGCTTCAGACACGGAAAATCAACAGATACTATATACTAATACTGTCTACTACTACATATCTGATCTTGTTTATACTTGTAGTAATTAAATATATAAATATAAGCACGCGTGTATATGAGTTTATATTTAATTTATACTATCAATTAAAAGTGGAATCTTGCCGGATAATTTAATTATTCATCATTTATATATATATATAGATGCATTGAATTCAAGCATATATGGAGACAAAATAAATTACTTTATGAATTTAAATGGACTAGTAAACGCTCCATATATAAGTACTTGGTGCAGTAAGTGTTGGTAAGGAAAGTAAGGAAAAAGTCCGGTATTTATAGATTTTTAATTATAGATAGTCATAATTTTTTATTTTAGTTTTTTATTTTTATTTTATTGATTAATGTTGAATTAAATGTCATAAATATATAATTATAAATATAAATATTATTTATATATAATTATAGATATTAAATTAAATATAATAATTTTAGATTATAATTATTTATTCTAAATTAATTGGAGGAATAAGTTATTGTAATTTATTATTTATATCTTATATTTTAAATGAATATATATTTTTTTTATGATATTTTTTAAGAGAATTTTTTTGGTGAAGATTTTATCACATTGGGAAAAGCATGATAAATTTTATTTAAAAAAATTTTTCTTCACTAAAAGAAGTAATTATTTTTACTTTTCATCAATATTTCACTTTCATTATAGATAGATACAAACTTACAGTGAAATTCATGTATGTATAATTTGAAGTCAAAATGTAGGTAAAAAGGTTTGGCCACATTTTAAAGTAAGCTGCCATAACAATATTACCTTTTATTACCTACCAGCAATAAAATATTGTTCGTATATATTATAAACAGAGTTATTATTATATTCATTTGTTTTTAATAAATAATTAATTTTTTTTAAAAAAAATTATGACAACGTTAAAAAATTTCATATTTGAGACGAGACTATATCTTCATTTAGAAGCTATGTATATAGAAGTTAAGAAAATTTTCTGGTGCCAAACTATTTTAGTGTCGATTTTACCCAACTTTTATTTTAAAGTAAATATCAAATATTAAAAAATTATTTGCTTTAATACTATTTAAATTAAATATTAATTTTGACAAATTAAACACTAAATTTTAAACACCGTAGCAATTTCTTAAAAGTTATTAAATACATATCCTCATTAATATTGGAAATAGTTATAATTAAATAGTATTATGGTATACCTCTTTTCTATTTTTTTTATTAATTATCTTTCATATAACACAATAATAAATTAATAATGAAATAATGATTATAACTCAAGAACAAAATATAAACAAAGAATATAACTTAAAAACAGTTAGTTCGACTTCTTTCAATAATAATTTTAAAATGTTCATTTATAAAATTATACAAAAAAAAAAAAACTAAAATAATCACTCAAAATACCTCAATTATTCTCGCTATATATTATTCAAAAAATATTATTTTTTTTTGGTTGCGTCTGAATTTTCCATTACACATTGATTCCTCCTGAAAACAGGCAGGTGCCGGTCACCACCTGAAATATGTTTTTAATTTTTTCTTTAATGTAACGTCATGATCATACATGTGTACAAATATTACGCACCATATAAAGTTCAATTTAATAGGACTTTCTAAAAAAACAAAAGGTTCAATTTAATATATATGTAAATGAAAAAAGGTTGAATTAATTAATATATAGCTATAAGTATAATAAGCTAAGCTCATTCTTCGTCATGCTTACGCATAGGGGGCCAAATTTGTCTCTTAAATCGTTTCAAAACCCCACTCGCCAGACACGTATAAACTAATAATTAATAACTTATTGCACATGACAAAAATCTTCCAACAATAACGATGACAAAATTGAAATTTCATTTTTATTATATTTTTTATCACATTTTGAAATTACTCAAAAATTTATTTCTCATAAATATCTTTTAAAATTATTTATAAGGTTTTTTTTTATATTATTTTGGTAATTTATCCAAAGGAGAATATATATGAATATGATGCAGCCCCACATCAACTATCCAATAATCCATTAACCAAAGACCTCTACAACAGCCCATTGAATAATCACATACACATCCAATCAAATTTTCAACTCCAAATTCAGGTTGTTAATTCTCATATATATACAATAGCAGGTCTTTTTCACGTAAACCTTCACCCACAATTAATTATACAACAGTATTATGAAATTAACATTAAAGAATTATTAGAAAGTCAATAATTAGGTTATCATTCAAAATTTATATGAATTATCATTTGTAACTCATATATTCAAAATTAAATTATCATCCAAAATTTATATAAATTATTATCCATAATTATGGATTGACTCTCTATTAATTATATATTACTTTTCTAATTTTTTTTTGTTTATATATTAAGCCAAATCATAAATAAGATAAAGATTGCAATAATATGGTAAAGACGTAGATAAATTGGTGCCATATTTATGATGAATGAAAGATGTTGAAAATTGAAATTAAAGGCCAATTGCGGCGTTGAAGAAATGGTAATAATAATTAATATATACATGCTTCGTACCATAGATATAGAAAGGTTCATGTATATGGTTCAACCAACTTTATGACTTGGCAACATTTCCTTGTTATTGAAAAGAAGATAGAAAAAGAAACTGAACCAATAAAACAAGCAAATCAACTATGTTTGTCTTTCTCATTTTGGCTCTCGTTTGGATCTTCCTATGTTCGTAAAAACATACAATTTTGACTCACTCTACGTGTTGAAACCTCTTAACATATATCACATGGTTCTTTGGGTATGTGGTTGTATTAATTAATAAAAATGATTATTATTGGTTAATTATCACATGTTATTGAAGAGTTAATTAAGATATAGATATTTTCCGAATATATACAAGTTTAGCATTAATTAATTGAAGTAAAATTTTCAAAAATCGTATAAGGTTAGGTGATCTGATATCCCTTGTTTGAAAATTAACGGTAATTTATTAAAAATGTCTATATACATTGCCGTTGAAACTCTGTGCATCACATATTCACATGGTAACTTAATTTTGCAACCAAAAAAGTCAAGCCTTTATTGTACAGTATTACACAGTATCATATAATCACATAAATAATGATTTATTTATGAATAATTGAAGAGAATCATTATGGAAACCCTAATCCCATTCAAACCGTCCAGAAGAGAATAGGCCATTGGAATTTGCATGGCACCAAAACAATATACGAAACGAAACACACCAAAACGACGTCGTGTCATTGTTGACACGCTGCAAAGTCAAATAAACAAACAATTATTACACGTACCCGAGACCAGACCAGCAGACCCCTCTTCCCTCTATGGAAATTTCAAATGTCAAACACTCAAACTTACCATCCTAATTTCCCAAATCGGATTCTCATCACTTCCACATGCATATAAATATATTAATTAATATCAACACTAATAATAATATTATTATTAGTATATTAATCATATATGCATTTCTTCTTTCACACACAAAAATAAAAAAATTTAATTTTTATATAGTATAAAATATTTTCATATATTATTATATTAATAAAAATAACTATTTATTTAAATTCACGATTTAAAATAAAAAAAAAACCACGTATAAAAATTAAACTCAAAATCATGATCATAACCATTTCCATATTGAGTTGCTACTTTCTTGTAGAACCGGCAGTCCCGGTTTCCCACTAGAACCACGTGTCCTCCACCGAGTGGCCACTGTTCCATAAAACAAACTCTATATATAATCACTACTCCGCTTCTCTCTCCCAACTTTCCATTTCATTATTCCTTTCTGCCTCTTCCATTCAATCAAAACAAATCATTTCACAAAAACACACCATCCATTACCCTCTCTTTCTTCCAACAACTTTCTCATTTCATATTATTAGATGAAAAATACAAGATCTGGTAACACCGGCGGCGGCGGTAGTAGTGGTGGCACAATGTTATTAGAACAACGAAACGGCGGTGCCGTTCACCGGCCTAAGCTAGGAGCTATATTACAAAACTCAGATCCAAACTCACTCTATAACACTAATAATAACCACATCGACGAAGATCACAACCACCGTTTCAGCAGCGCCTCCGCCCAAGGCGACACCAGCAGCAGCAGCAACAACGCCTCTCCTTACAACATGTCACCATACAACACCACCACCACCAGCAGCGTCTCCTCCTCTCCCTACACCAAATCTCCGTGGCTATTACCTTCCATAAACTTGTTCCACCAAAACGACATCGAGAACGACGCGTTTTACTCGCAAAACGGCCTCATCGGATCCATCGTTCGCGAAGAAGGACACATCTACTCCCTCGCCGTGAAAGGAAGCTTGTTGTACACAGGCTCCGAGAGCAAGAACATTAGGGTTTGGAAAGATCTCAAGGACTTCACTGGATTCAAATCCAACAGCGGATTCGTCAAGACGATTGTAATCTCCGGCGAGAAGATCTACACCGGTCACCAAGACGGCAAGATCAGAGTCTGGAAGATTTCTAAGAAGAATCCAAGCTCATACAAGCGCGTTGGAAGCTTGCCGACGTTCAAGGAATACGTTAAGAGTTCGATGAACCCTAAGAATTACGTCGAAGTTCGGAGGAATCGAAACGCCGTTAAGGTCAAGCATTTCGATGCTGTTTCCACCTTGAGCTTAGACGAAGAAGCAGGTTTGTTATATTCTGGATCTTGGGATAAGACGGTTAAGGTTTGGAGAATCTCAGATTCGAAGTGCCTCGAATCGATTAACGCTCACGAAGACGCCGTGAATTCCGTCATTGCGGCGTTTGGGGAGTTTGTGATCACCGGCGCCGCCGATGGCATCGTCAAGATGTGGCGGAGGAAGCAAGATAGTGAGAATAAGACGAGGCACGTGATCGATAGAATTTTGCTGAGGCAGGAGAACGCCGTGACGGCGCTGGCGGTGAACCAGTCCTCGGCGGTGGTTTACGCCGCGTCGTCCGACGGTTTGGTGAATTTCTGGGAGCGAGATCTGAAGGGCGGCGGGATGTGTCACGGCGGAGTTTTAAGGGGACATAAGCTTGCCGTGCTGTGTCTTGCGGCGGCGGGAAACTTGGTGTTCAGCGGCTCCGCCGATAAGAATATATGCGTGTGGAAGCGCGACGAGAGCGGCATCCACAGGTGTCTTTCGGTGCTCTCCGGCCACACCGGGCCGGTGAAATGCCTCACCGTGAAAGAAGAAGAAGTCAACAACGAAGGTCAAGGTCAACGGCGGAAAGTTGACCAGCGATGGATTGTTTACACTGGGAGCTTGGATAACTCTGTGAAGGTGTGGCGCGTGTCTGAAAACGCGCCGGAGTTGAAGATGATCCAAGGGTGGGCCCTGCTGAGTCACGGCGGCACACCGGCCCGTGATAATTGTTCGACGGCAGGGTTGAGTCCTTGTTTGCCGGTGACAAGTGCAATTAGCGGCAATGTCAACAATAGTAATAATAACAATGATGGCTACCAAAAAAGGAGGCAGTTGCAAAGTTAGAAACATAAGAGATTTTTTTTTTTTCTTTTTCTTTTATCTTTTATGAAGGTTAATGTGCAGGCCGATACTCACATAGTTTTTAATTGTGTATTTGTGTGTATGTTTTTTCCTTAAAAAAAATTATAGGCAAGATTGAATAGCAATGTTGTTTTGCAATTTGCATGTGTTGTGTGTACATAACAATTATTAAAAAAAAAAAAAAAAAAAAGTAAGAGGGCTTTCTCATATTTTTTTTTTGTGTGTGCCTATTTTTAAATTGTTAATGTTGTACCTTTAAAATATTGTAATTAATTAAGGTGAATGAGTGTTATATAAGCGAACAAGGCTATATATATGTAACAAAAAATTAATGGAACAATGGGTCTAGGTGTGTAGAAGAGCGCAATTAGTTGAGAATTTTTCAAAAAAGCAAATTAAAGGAAGAAGGAGGGAGGGTGAGGGAGGCTCCTTTTGAAAGTTTTAATGGATGGGTCCTTGGAATTTTGGACGGTACTTAGACAGAAATCAACAGGGACATCAAGGATTTGGTACCTTAGGCCACAAGTAATATAGCGTGGACCATTTTTTTTTTTAAATATAAAATATGTTTAAAACACATTTAATAGCAATTCTGGCTAATCAAGTTTAATCGAGTGATTTATTTCTATGCTAAATAAAATATTATTTCGGTGTCAAATAGTATAAAAAATTGCACATAAATAAAATTCTATTTGACATCGAAATAATCTTTTATTTAACATAAAAATAAATGACTTGATTGAACTTATTTGTCAAAACTACTTGTTCACATAGAATTATTGTATCTATATATCTACTCGTATTCATAAAGTTTTCAATAATACAATTCATATATCGAAGATTATTGACACTTCGTAAAAATATGCTAATAATAAATAATAATTGTTAAAAATTACCTATGCTAACATAATATAATATTATATTATAAAGTAGAGTATTTTATCTTCAATAATATCTATCTATTTAAATAAATATAAATTGAATTCCATATGAAGAAGTAGGCGTGCACTTGGTTAATTGTGTGAGTGAAAATTACAGGATGGAACATGCCCCGAATTGGAGGGACTAATGGTGGCCTTACTCTCTCGTCATAGACGATGATGATGATGTTTTATACTTCATCATCACCAATATTATTATTTTTATTCCACAAGTCTGCCTTCACTTTCACCACTAGCAGATGCTATCCAATATCACTTAATTTCTTTATTTTCAATAATTTTGCTAAAATTGAAAGCCTTAAATTAAACTTGTGTTTATTATTGGTTTCTGTCATGAAAGGAAACGTCAACATTATATTTACATTGCCAATTTGCCACTATATATATGTGGGGATATGGTTCTCTAGCTGGAATAATATGCGTCACTACTCACTCGCATTCATAATTAATTAGCTGAATTTGTTTCTAGTTTTGATGTGTGTTTCTACGTTATACAACTTTGAAGCTTGTCATGTGCATGTGCATGGTTACACCATGATTTACACTTTTACCCTCATTTATTTGCCTATCAATAATGCTCTTTCCTCTTTGGTACAAACACAATTGCACCAAGAGTAATACAAGGAAAAAGCATTTACACAATTGCCTCATGTTTTTTTTTTCCCCTCATACTATTTTTGTCTGCCGTACAATATATATATATATATCTTTTGGATTAATTTTTTGCATAGTCCTGGTTATTGCTTTTTGGATACGGATTTTTTAAATTTTGTTTATATAATTAATATCTGGGCTAACCGTGATCTACAAATAATACTGGGCTGTAACCTATGTTTTTGTGACAATTAATAGAGAAGTGACGATTATATAATGGCCCAGTTCAACTACAGCGAGCCCAATTTTATTGGATACTTGGAGTAAAACACTATCATCCGAAAGCTATTAGTATTTGTCCAAAAAAAAAAGCATTAGTCCATTTTTTTTTTAATATAAGTCTATATCTTTTCTTAATTTAGATTGGTCTTATAATTAGCTTAGTAGTTCGTTAAAATAAATGTAGAAAAATTTGAATCCTACTTTGTATATGCAAACAATACCAATGATAGAATTATAAATAGAATTCAAGACGTAATTCAAATTCTTAATACTTACTTAAATAGAGAAGTAATTCGTGACCATTAATTATAGATAATCTAAATATTTTGGTTGGGCATGGGCTTTTTAGCCTTTAATACGAAAGTAATTGGGCAACAACCCTTATAATTGTTGACAGTTAACACAACACAAAGTCAACTACCAAACTCCACCACCATGACTTGATGACCAAAAAAAAGGTCAACGCTCAACATTTGTTGGTCTCTTGATATTTGCCAAGCCGCCACCATCAGCTTTTTTATATTCTTTATTTTTTATATAAATAATAATAATTTGGAATTCTAATTAGTCTTTTTAATCATTTCGCCAGTATTTAAATGAATAATAATTTAAATATATATTTTATATTTTGTTGTTGTTCATTCATAAACTTCAACTTAGAATCTTATTTAAAATTAAGCAATCATATTGATATGAGTAATGTTGCGGAACTAACATTAGAGGATTAATACGAAGCATAGTAGGTGATAAAAAAAAAAATATTAGCTTCTTATTATCTTCCTAATAATATTAGTTAGCAACACTTTCTCAACCGATATATGTGAATCTAAATTTCAATCTTTGAAAATAGACAAATATAGAGACCAAAAACCTACCAAAAAGTTGCATTATTAAAGTTCAACCTCCCAATTTCTGAATTTCCAATTATGCGTGGGAATTACTTTCAATTTTCTTTTCTTTGTTACACCAAAACGAGTAATAAGTAGTTAGTTAATAGTTAGTTACGTAATTACTTTATTAGTTGTGAATAATAGTGGAGTGGTGGCTTAGTTTTAAGCCCATATAGAAGGAAACTTGGAGAAAGAGGGGTATTATATCCCTATATATAGGAACCTTATTTTCTTGAGTTTGATATCCCAAAAATATAGTTTCTTCTATATATTCACATATTAAAGGGATCAGTTACAAGTAGTGCTGATCGGAGACGTAGGCAAAATTTGACCGAACTCCGTTATCAATTGGTGTGTTCTTTCTTTTCTCTATTTTATTGTTATTTGTTTATTTATCTGTGTTTTATTGTTAGTATTCAATATTTGTTGTTAGTGGGTTATTGGGTAGAAATATTTGTAGAGTAATACTGTGGTAGTAGTTCTGTCTAAGGAGGTTGGAATTCGTGAGACTAGTCTCTCCCCTCCGGCCTTTCCTGGGAATTTTATTGATAATAAAATTCTGTCTAAGGAGACCGAGATTAAGTGGGACTTGATTGTGCCCCATCCAATCTGTCCTGGGAATTACTAAAATAGTAAAGCTCATAGGATTGATTTGTATTGAAAATATCCACGTTTCCGCAACAAATTGGTATCAGAGCTTTAGGTTCGCCCTAGACTCTGTTTTGTGTTGTATTGAATACTATTGTTTGAGTTGAAATGGCAGCATCAAATCCACAAAAGAATGATACTCCGTCAAGTGAAACAACGCCAAAATTGGATCCATTGGCGAGAATTCATTTGTCAAAGGCAAAGTTAGTAGTGGAGATATTTGATGGCACGGGTCATTTCGGCATGTGGCAATGCGAAGTGCTAGACGCTTTGTTTCAGCAAGGTCTAGACATTGCTATTGAAGAAAAGAAACCAGATAATATTGATGAGAAAGATTGGAGTACAATCAACCGGTTGGCATGTGCAACAATCAGATCTTGCTTGTCCAGAGAGCAGAAGTATGCCGTAAAAAATGAGACTTCTGCACATAAATTATGGAAGGCATTGGAGGATAAGTTTCTGAAGAAGAGTGGTCAGAATAAACTCCTCAAGAAGAAGAGATTGTTCAGATTTAATTACCGGCCAGGTACTTCCGTAAATGAATACATAACTGTATTTAATCAGTTAGTAGCAGACTTGTTGAATTTAGATGTGAAGTTTGATGATGAAGATCTGGCGTTAATGTTGCTGTCATCACTACCCGATGAGTTTGAGCATTTGGAGACCACATTACTTCATGCCAAGGAGAGTGTATCCCTTGATGCTGTTTGTTCTGCCTTATATAGCCATGAGTTAAGGCAGCAGGAGAAGAAGCTCAACAAACAAGCAATTGTAGATGAAACATTTGTGGTAGGAGGACGCCAAAAAAATCAATTGAAGAATAGAAGAGGTAGATTGAAATCGGAAGCCAGAATTGCCAAAGATGAGTGTGCTTTCTGTCGTGAGAAAGGGCATTGGAAGATGGACTGTCCAAAGTTGAGATCCAAAGCGAAAGAGGCTGAAATCGCAAATGTTGCTGAGTTTCAAAATGACGACTCAGATTACTCATTGATACTGACGACTATCGATGAATTTGAGAATGGCGGTTCAGATTACTCTTTGGAGATTTCATCCGTCGCTGAATTTGAAGATGATAAATCTGATTACTCATTAGAAGAATCATCAATTGCTGAGTTCGAGAAAGATGACTCAGATTGTTCTTCAGACGGGTCATTTGTTGGGG
>JASCZI010091542.1:3084-23937 GCA_036250425.1 Stylosanthes scabra | reverse complement strand
ATATATATATATATATATATATATATATATATATATATATATATAATGAATAAAATAAATATTATATAAAAAATTTACTCAAATTTAAGTATAAAATAATTAAGAGTAAAATCTCAAATAACCTGACAATTACGTCGAAAGACAACGAGGCCCCTGATAAAAAAAAAGGTACAATTCGACCCTTGATAATTATCGCTGTTAGACACATTACCCCCTCCTTCAATTATTTTTCTTCGTATATGTCTACGTGGCAAGTTAAAGTGATGATTTGCTCATTAAATAACCTTCATAGCTCATGGTGGTAGGTAATAATCGAAGAATTGAAGAAAATTCTCTGCAGAAAAAATGGGTCCTATAAAATAGGGTTTATTGTCTTGAGATTGAGTAAGTTAAGATCGAGTTTTATAAAAACTGATGGGGCAGGTTGGTTTGTAACATAGTGTATCCGTCCAGACTGATGTTTAACGACTAGATCACCACTTAACGTGCTACATATTCAGTTCTATTAACCTTAGATAGAAGACATAGATAGAAGGATAGATTTGTCCACGATGGTAAATATTAGGGGCTGGGTTGGAGTATTTTTTTTATCAGGGCCTCATTGTCTGTCTAGCAATTTATCAGGGTCAAGACGGATATTCCCTCAATAATTAATAATTTCACACAAAGCACACAATAAATCAACCTAATAAAAACACTAATTATTTTGGATCATGTCCTTAAACACGGTATTCTTAAATGACAATAATAGGCTAGTGACAACGGATAATAATATACTAGATGAGATAGGCAAGAGAGAGTGTAGTGCACAAAAATAAGATTCAGGATGTAATGGTTTGGGTCCTTATAACTACAAACATGAAATTCTTTTTCTTTTAAAAGATAAAAAATATACTAATTTAGCTTGAAACAGGAAAAAAAAAAAAACTTGAGAGTAAATTGACCAAGTTTATTTGAAGCGACTAAAAAACGAATATGAATGAATCAACTAAGTTTTACCAAATAGACTCGTAAACTCGGAGTTTTTATGAATTAACTTGAGAGTTTGACATGTACAATATAAAAATATGTATTAAAATAACTTAAATAATATATATATTTAACGGTAAAAAATATCATTTTAGAAAAGAATATAGACCCAACCTCTCTACTTAATTAGTTCTTTACCAAAAAGATTTGAAGAAGGATGGTCCCCACAACCCAATACACACAGAAACTCTCTAAGCCACATCCACCCCACAAACCCAACACACAGATAATCTCAAAACCTTCCCACACCACTAACTTTCCTCCACGTGTCACCCCTTAGATTCTCTCCCCCACACAACAAAACCACCCCTTCCAACAACAACTACTACTACTTCAAATCATCACTGCAACTTACATTAACATAACATAAACTCAATACTACATACACATCACACATGCTTTGTTCTTCAACTAGTAGCACCTTCACTTAACTTCCCCATTCCTCACTTTCCTCGGAATACTCAAAACATACACATTCACACAACTCCCGCAAATGTTGGACGAAGACACCAACACCAACACCACCTCCTGGGGGCCGCGCGTGTGCGACACCTGCCGCTCTGCCCCGTGCGCTGTCTTCTGCCGTGCTGACTCCGCATACCTATGCGCCTCCTGCGACGCGCGCGTGCACGCCGCCAACACCCTCGCCTCTCGCCACGAGCGCGTCTGGGTCTGCGAGGCCTGCGAACGCGCCCCCGCCGCCTTTCTTTGTAAGGCGGATGCAGCGTCGCTATGTTCGTCATGCGACGCTGACATCCACTCAGCTAACCCTCTGGCGAGTCGTCACCAGAGGGTGCCAATTGGACCCATGTACGGTCCACCATCCGGCCCATTAAATGGACCGAACGGTGAGTTGGTTGGGATGGTTGAAGACGAAGAAGATGAAGATGATGACGAAGAAGAAGCTGCATCTTGGTTGTTGTTGAACAACACCAACACCACCACCGCAGCCGCGGCCACCAACCATAATAACAGTAACAGCAGCAATAACAATCAGAATCATCATCATCACCAGCAGAGTAACAATAACGGTTTCTTGTTTGGTGGTGAGGTTGATGAGTATTTGGACCTTGTGGATTGTAATTCTTGTGGCGATGATGATAACAATCATCACAACAACAATAACAATAACCAGTTTGCGGTTGATGGAGTTGATCATCATTATGGTCAGCAGCAACAGTATGGTGGTGGTGGTGGTGGTCAGAGGAGCTATGGTGGTGGAGGAGTAGGAGATAGTGTGGTGCCGGTTCAGCATTTTCAACTTGGTTTGGAGTTTGAACCTTCCAACAAAGCTGGCTACAATAATTACAGTGCTTCTATTAGTCAAAGTGTAAGTCTTTATTTCAACTTTTCTTTCAAATTTCTTGAGACAATTTTTATAATATTATTACTAAACATGTGTGTATAAGGTGGTTACTTGAAAGTTGAGTATTTTGTACATTTTGAATGAATGATTTGGATTTATAGAAATATTAAGTGACTCTGCTTTAACATAATTAAGAACTCAAATATTAATTTTGAGTTATTTTTTAAATAGTCATAATTATTAACACATTAACAAACTCTATTTATTTTAGTTTTTTTTTAAAAGTAATTTGTATAATGATTGCCTTTTATGGTTTTATTTGCAAGTTCCTTCTTCCGTGTTGGTGTGCTATTTCAAAAAAGTAATTTGACGACTTTCTGGTTTCAAATGCTGTATTGCTTGTTTTTGGCATGGTTTTATATTATATATATCTCTATACCTGATTAAGTGGTTCTTGCTTGATATTATTCAGAAAAGAAAAAAAAAAATTGTGCCTCTGATTATTTCTACAACTTTTACATCTCTTCTACCCTTTTTCTCTTTCAAACTCCTATTCTCTTTAGTGGAAGGAATCTAACACCAAAGTTCCCTTGAATTTCATTATATTCTAGCAATACCTTTAAGCAAATTATTCACTCTATTTAGTACTATTCTAAAGTTTATGTTGCATATTTTGCATATACTCTGTGTCCCTTCACCAAATCCATGCTCTAATAGCCTTAAATGATTTACTTCTTTGTCAAGAAATCCCTCACTTTTTTTTCTTTGTATTGGAAATCAGGTATCAGTTTCATCAATGGAAGTTGGTGTGGTGCCAGAATCATCAATCAGCAATGGATCAATTATTTGCCATTCAAGACCACCAAAGGGAACAATTGACCTATTTTCAGGACCTCCAATGCAGATGGCGGCTTCACATCTCACTCCGATGGACAGAGAAGCCAGAGTCCTAAGGTACAGAGAGAAGAAGAAGACAAGAAAGTTCGAGAAGACCATAAGGTATGCATCAAGAAAGGCCTATGCAGAGACTCGGCCTCGGATCAAAGGACGATTTGCCAAGAGAACAGATGTAGAAGCTGAAGTTGATCAAATGTTCTCCACACCGTTGATGACAGAAGTTGGTTATGGCATTGTTCCTTCATTCTGATTCCCAGAAGCCACAGAATTAAAGAAACTGAAGAAATTATTTATGTTGCTATATATGTTTCTAAGTTCATTCTGCCAGATTATAATGTTATTATTTTTTATATGATCTTCTAATTTATTTACTTTGCTGTAGTTATAGTATATGATCTACATATATACATGTGCTTTTATTTATTTCTTGATTATTGTATTTGAATGATGATGACTCTGCTGTTGTTATTTGTAAATATATATAGTTCCTAATATTAAGTTCATTACATTTTGTAATCTTAATTTTCTTCATTTATATATGTTCATGTTTGTAATTAGCTGCTACAATGTGTAAGAATTGAGATATAATACAATGGCACCTATATATCAAGATGTAATTTATGTATCCTATTTATCAATTCATGGTTCTGAGTTCTTAAATGATATTTCTGAAGAAGACTTTAAATTCAGTACTAATAATACAAAACTGTTTCTAATAATGAATCCATATCTCCGGCTAATTTATTCAACTACCTATGTTTTCAAAACTTATTCTTGAAATACCCTTGTTTTGAAACAATTGATCTAACTATCCTCGCTGACCCTTTTCTTGAATGCTGACTAGGAGCAGCGCTAAAGCGCTGGACGTTTTCCACTTGAAAGCGTGGATGCGGGAAGCGTCTCTTCCATTGAAGGCAACAAATGAAAAGGTGCCACATAAACAAAAACCATTAAATAAAAGGCGTCTCTCCAATGAAGCCAATTAACATAAAGGCACTTTAATTTTATGTTGTTTCTTGGCTTTGATTATTAATATGACAAGAAACTGAGTACTCTTTGGTGTCTATATTTTGCAGCCCTTTCAATATTAAAATTTTATCAACAATTTTTTAACAGTAAAAACTCTTAATTTAATTTAGAATTTATAAAATTAAAAAATATTTTTTAAAAAATTTGACTTCTTACCTGAATTATCAATTTTTTATATATTATTTTTTTTATAATTCAAATTTTTTGCTCTAAAAAAAATTAGAGTATATTAAAGTACATGTGAGTATATCATTATAACAGACAAAAATATTTATACTTTTTATATGGATTATTAAAGACTTTTATACTTTTTTTATTTTTTATTATTAAGTAGATAAGATAAAAAATAAACAAAGAGTATAAAGTTTTAATAATCCATATAAAAAGTATATATATTTTTCTGTTTTAATTATATACTCACGTGTACTCTAATATATTCTAATTTTTTTGAGCAAAAAATTTGAATTATAAAAAAAATAATAATTCAATTAAGGAGTCAAATTTTTTTAAAAAATATTTTTTAATTTTATAAATTCTAAAATAAATTAAGAGTTTTTACCGTTAAAAAATTGTTGATAAAATTTTAATATTGAAAGGCTACAAAATATAGACACCAAAAAGTACTCAGTTCCTTGTCATATCAATAATCAAAGCCAAGAAATAGCATAAAACTAAAGCGCCTTGGAGAGAGGTCTTTACTTTAATGATTTTTGTCCATGTGGCGCCTTTTCATTTGTTGCCTTCATTAGGGATGCACCTAACGTGCGCTTCCCGCATCCACACCTCCAAGTGGAAAGCGCCCAGCGCTTTAGCGCTTCTTAGTCAAAGCAGTTAGGTCAATTGTTTCAAAACAAGGTATTTCAGGAATAAATTTTAGAAAAAGGGTAATTGAGTAAATTAGCCTACCTCTTCTAATATTTTTTTTTCATAGGGGTCTGTAATATTCCAAAGAAGGAAATTAAAAGAAATGTTCCATGATGATCCTCTTCCAGCCCCAGCTGCCAAAGTACTTTAGATTTTTATGAGAAGTTCTGTTCACTGAGGAAAAAATGTACATGCATTTTCCTATGATTTTTTATTTATTTAAATAAAAAACTCAAAATTACATATATGCACACGAGTGAGAGGAATTGTAAAATTGTTACTCATTTTGTTGTCTCCGCGACAACGAGATATGGGTAAAAAACTTTTTATTACATACATGTAAAGAAAGTTCTATATATAGGTTTTGTCCTAGCCAAAAGAGACATTTTCAATTTGCCTTAGCTAAAAAAACTCTATTTTATCTTTCTTTGACCTTTTACTTCGATATTTTTAATGGCTGGCGTTTCATTAGATGCCATGCGCTCTTCCAATATCAACAGGTTCAATGAGGACTATCACATTGCTATCGCGCTAAACCTACAGGTTAATAATCATTTGTAACTCGTCCTGTTTAGATCGTTATTATATAGTAACACACATAGACATTAATAGATAATTAGGGTTAGTATATATAAACATTAATTGCTGCTAGGTGCTACGTAGAGACACTTAGGAGGTATAATTTAAGGTTATTTATTTTAATATTTAATGAATATTTAATATGTAATAAATATTTAATATTTAAGATTTAAGTTTAATATTTAGATTTTAGAGTTAAATATTTATTATTTAGAATTTAATAATAAATGTCTAATAATAATGTTAAATATTAAATATAACAGAGACTCATGATTCAACATGTTCGGTGGAATAGCCACATGATGACCCTTTGGAGCCGTTGATACGATTCTTTAGGATCGCAGGGTTCGGGCAAACTGTGATGCTAATATCATGTGTGGGATATCAATTGCACCATGTTCGCAGCCTCATGACATTGCGCATGAGTTCCGATTGCGAAGGGATCAAGCACATGGGTTAGCCGAACAAATGCCTCCCCAACAACATACGCGTAATACCCGAACCAACCTTCCCATCTTTATTACGGTTAGTTGGGACCGAATATATGCTTCCCGGCCTCCTTCACAGTAGCATGGCCAGCACTACTCACCACCAAAGCAGTCCAATTATGTGCCTATCAATCATTGCAGATAGAAACACAAATTTAACATTTAGTTAAATGAAAAGTATAGATAACTAATAATTTTTAACCAACAAATCGACCAATTGAAAAATAGAACATCTGTAATCACTGTTTATAAAACATCTACAATGAAAGTCATAGAATATTTGAACCTAAAGCAACTATCAGCCAACTTTGTATTTTTTAGAAATAAAACATCCAATTTAAGTTGTTCGTTGGTGTTGATTAAATTTTTATTGGTTACCTAGCATTGTTGTTAATTAAAAATAAAAAATTTATTATTGTAAACATGTTTATTTTCCATCTATTTTAAGTTTGACTGTTTTACCATGACATATTTGATTGTTCTGATAGTTTAATATTTTTGTATAATTTTTTTTCTATCCTTTAAATCTTCTAAAATTTTTAAGGTAGCAATATTATTTGGATAATTTTATCCCTTCCGCCATCCCCTGTTTACTTATTCTTCCTTTGAGACTGATACATCCTATGTCTTAATAATAGAGAGAACTTGTACACAAAAAAGCAATTTTTCATCTTTGTTTTAGCAAAAGAAGCATGCATCATGCACATCATGCAAGGCCAATGCTCACATTCATGTTACTAACATGTATAGTATACATATTATAGTTTTATTGGGATAATTTTAAAAATTTTTTTTTTTTAAAGAAGTGGGACCCATATAATTTCTTATATTTACATCTCTGTATTCTCTTCACTCTTGCACTTTGTATCAGAGTTGTTATATAGAAGAGTAGAGTTTTTAACTCATATGATGAGAAACAATATGTGTATAAAGTCTCATTTTTAGTTTGATCTGATGAGGAGCTAGCTAGATGGAGGAATAATAATAATAATAAAGACCCTCCACCATTCAACATCTTCCCAGATGGAATATATCTTGTTTTATATAACTGAAAGTGCTAAAAGAGAAAAGTATAGTTGCACTTTTTGTCATGGTGGAAGTGAATATTATTATTTGGCAAAAAGATTGGAAAGAAGAACAAAATATGTTTAAGTGAATGTGAATCTATGGGAGAGTCAGATCATCCGTGACCATGAGATTGCTATAGATAGACAATATATACCCAGGTTTTTTATATTCTTGATCATATAAAATCCGTTCCTGAATCTAGAAATAGATATTGGAATAATCTGTATCTGCAATGCTATTTGTTAAAACTTACACGTATATATATGTATAGGTGTATGTTAGGAGTCACCATATCCATGCATGTCCACATTTATTTCATGTGAAGAAAGCAACGATATATAGCATATACTTATATTATGGTTGCCAAGTACAAGGATCGAGGGTGACACATTAATTGGAACAATATCCTATATCCTGCAAAAGATTTAGCAATAATCCTTATTCCTTTATTACAGATATTAAAAAGTTGCTGATGATGACTTCATTTGGAGAACCCAAAAATAAGATTTATACGATTAAATGAATAAAAGCGCACATGAAAGATTTTATAGCGAATATAAGTATATATAAAAAAGTCGAAGAAACAAAAATATATCTCAATGACAATTTACAATATATAAAAGTACACATACCGTCTATTTACTGTTAATTAATGATGGATAAAAAAGTACACACGGTATGTATACTTTTGTCTATTGTTAACTATCTTTAATGTGTATTTTTGTCGCTTTGAATATTTCATGTGTACTTTTATCTACCAAAAAATCTTTTATGTGCATTTTTGTCCATTTACTCGACTTATATTATTTGCAATTTGAAGTTAATAATTAATATCGTAGTATTGGGACATATTTACCTAAGGAAAAGCACCAATGTACGTAGCCCATTGGAGCTAGAGCTGTCAAACGAACGGGCGGGCCAAATCCGAGCCAATCCATCTCGAGCGACGAGTCAAAATTTGAAAAACGAGTTGACTCGTATTTTAAACGAGCCAAGGAAATATCAACCTGACTTGACTCATCCAAGTTAACGAGTTAAACGAGCTGATCCGTCTAACTCGTTTTTTATTTTATTTAAAAAAATAAAATTATGATGTAATTTTAGTCTTTTTTGTACTTCATATCCATTAAAAATCCAAAATATATATCTCATATTAATATATTTTCATATTAAATTATATAAAGTTTAAAAAATTAATTTAAAAAAATAAAATTTATGTACCGAAATAAACTTTATATATTAAAAAAATAAAAAAAGAAAAATGAGTTAGACGAGCCAATCCGTGCTCACTCGACCCAAACCCGTCTAACTCGCGAGTTATACGATCCGCGTCAAATTGACCCGCTTTTAAATTAACTGTGATTTTACTAGCTCGATTCGCCCAAATTTACGAGCGATCCGAGTTGACTTGCGAGTCGCAACTCGTTTTGACGGCTCTAATTGGAGTCCAAGGGTAAAACCTTAGCCCCTCTCTTTGCTCATCACCATTATCGCACCGTCGCCGCCTTTCTTCTTCTTCCTCGCCAACGAACCTACGCCGCTGCCGTTCTTCTTCTTCCTCGCCACTGAATCTGCACCATCGCTACGTCTTCTTCTTCCTCTTCCTCCTTTTTCTTCTTCCTCCATCGCAGCCTCATCACGTCGTCGCCGCTTCTTCTACCTCAATGTCCGACCCCGGCGAGGCCTCACTAGCAACGACAAGGTGATTCAGGTGTCAAATCTATGTCTTCGTCTTTCGCCTTCAGATATGTGTCTTTTTCCTCCTTCTTCTTCTTTGTTGTTGTTGTTGTTGTTGTGGTGGTGGTGGTGTTGCGGTTGTTGTTATGGTGGTGGGGTTGAGGTAGTTGTTGTTGTTGTTGTGGTGGTGGTGGTGTTGCGGTTGTTGTTATGGTGGGTGGGGTTGAGGTAGTTGTTGTTGTTGTTGTTGTGGTGGTGGTAGTGTTGCGGTTGTGGTGGTGGTAGTGGTGGTGGTGGTAAGATTGTTGTTGTTGTTGTGGTGGTGCTGAGGAAGAGGATACGAATGATAATTTTGTTTAGGTTCAGACGATAATTTTATACAATTTCGGATGATAAGTTGTGTTTTGTTCGGATGGTAATTTTGTGTAGTTTCGGATAATAATTTTGTATAATTTCAAATGATAATTGTGTTTAGTTTCGGATGAAAAATATTTTCAGTTTCGGATAATAATTTATAATTAGATTTATTGGATTCCTAATATTAATTTTGTAGCCATGCTCATTTACCTAAAAAAATTATTGGTACATATATACTTCAAATTCGGCATTAAATACAATTCATATTTCTCTAAGTATTATAATTGAACAGGCCATGAAATTTGTGAAGTTAAAATTCAAAGATTTAAAAATTCCATTAAGAGTTAATGAAGTTAAAATGAATATAATAAACACTACAACAATTCTGACAGATGTCAGCAGTTTGTACAATGTGGAGCTAAGTGTCTGGGTTTTGCGGCAATTTTTGTTCAACCACCGCTAAAATAGATACATTTCTCTCCTTTTTTTTTTTTAGAAAAATGATGTCTTAAACAACTTCTAAATGTGTTATTTTGCGGCGGTTTCTATTTCAACCATTGTGAAATGGGTTTGAAAATTTTTGGTATACCTTATTGTGAAAAATTGAGTTTACTAGCATTTAAGTTCTATTTTTCACATTATAATGAAAAATATTAAATGATAATAATAACTTTTCACATTACTCAAAAGTGATAACTTCAATTTTTAGAATTAATAAAATATTTTTTATAAATAATAAATAAAATGTAGAGCACAGATTAATCAGACCTCTTAATAAAAATATTAATAAATTAATTTACATCATTTAAAATAATGCACGACTTGAATATTATTATATAGACTTCCATATATATATAGATATATATAGCGTTATATGTATTGAATGTTGGGTTTGCTTGGTGAAATATATGCATGTCGGAGGAGCTTGGACACTATGTCCCGGGTCTAGGTTCGAATCCGACCCAAGTAATTTAAGAATTAATTACCAAAAAAAGTGAATCTTCTAGTGTGCAACATCGCTGGTGCACCTAGGAGGAGCGTGCTTCAGTGAAAATTAGATTGTTTTAAAAGGTAGCGTTTAGCGGCAATTCGCTAAAAAATAAACGTAAGATTCCTATCAACATATAGCGGCGATTTGTAATCTGTTTCGCGGTGGGTATAAAAAACCACCACGAATCCTTTCCCGGTACATGTATACACGTCGGTTGGAGAGCCGCCACTATTTGTCGAAATCGTTGTAGTAAAAATAATATATATATAGAAATATATATTTGAGTAAAAGACAACTATATCCCCGACCTTTTAAAAATGTGATAAAATTACCCTCGACTTTGCTGAAATACACTCATGCCCCTAATCTTCAAAGAGAATTAGACACGGGTACTCCTCTTTATCCTTCTTTTACATGAGCCATTCGAATTTAGGGTTTCATTTACGAAAGGCAATCGAATTCTGCTATGACACTCAACCATGGAAAGCGAAGAAGCGTCTCTAACTTCGGGATGGATGGTGTGATTCGGACAAACTGATGGATACTGGTGTTTAATTTCTTTTAAGGTTGGGGTATAAGTGTATTTTTGTAGAGATAAAGGTAATTTTATTTTTTTTTTAAGATTAAGGATATATTTTTCTTTTACCCTATATTTCTTAAAAATTTATGATTAACCAAAAAAAAAAGAAAAAAAGAGATTAGTTCGACTAATTTATCGATTTTTGGCCAATTTATCTACAAGTAGTTTTTAGTTTGAACAAGACTAGTTTGATGGCCGATTCTTGTTATACACGCGTGCATGCTTATTTATTTTAATATGTATACATTATTCCATGCATAACCTGGTTAACTGAATACTAATTCCGTCGCATATTTTTTAAAACAGATTAATACGTTGATCATGAATACTAGACTTAGTGACTAACTCAAATTGGTTCACACATAATTTAATACATTACATGCATATATATCATCATGTTCAAAAGTAAACTATTTTCTATAAAATGATTAAGTAATTAATAATAAGCACATATATGTTATATATAACTTGGAAAAAATTAAAGTTTTCTCTTTCTCATTAAGTTTTTCTTAGCTCACAAGCACAATAAATTGAGTCACGCATTTATTTATATAATGGTCCCCAAAATTAAAAGTAGCTGCACTTTTTTACTTTTCATGAAAGATACAAGTATATAACAAAGTGGAAGAAGTGGTGGAGGAGGTATTTTTTAACACATATTTCTTTCTGAAAATTCCATAATAGAAAGTAATAATAAAATGAAGCTTGTTACTATTGATGAATGGTCCTCAAATAAAGTAGCTGGACTTTTTTTTTAAACTTTTATGAAAGTTACAAGACTATATGCAGAGAAGTAGCAAGAACAAAGCATGTTGATAAATTCATGGAGGTTATTTTGACATTTGTACAGAGGATTGATACCCCATATATATATATATAACAATAATAATAATGTTTGATATCTCTGCATGTTCTAATTGATTAGCTTCAGATAGGAACTTGCACCACATATTGATTCCATAGACAAAAAGAGAACGTTGATTCCCTATCTATTAAGGTATCTTCTTTTTTTTTAAAAAAAAAAATCTTCTAATTCTTTTCACCTGAGAAATAAAATTGCACTTTAATATTTATGCCTAATAATATTGATTCAGTATTTCACATAAAAAAGTGCTATACATTCTCTGCTCCTAAAATTTATTAATAGGTCGTTATATCTTAATTATATATTAGTATTGTTAGGAAATTTCATGATTATACAAAACAAATTATCTGTTTTAAATCATTAAGTAATAAACTCTGATGCGGAAGTATATACCAAGATCCATGAGATGATCAAAGAACTCATGATAAAGATCGATATGGATTATTGGGTCTTCCTTGACAAAACCTTTTTTCTTGGATCACAACTCCTCTCATGGGAATAGAGTTACAGTGACTTTTATGTATTGGGAACCAAAATTCTAAAACTTTTATTTATATTTAGTTATTGGATCTCATCAAAACTTCTAAAAGTCCAATTAAAATAGAATAATGATTTTATTCTCATTTAAACCCATATTCAAAAATAATGATGACTCATATAAATACCATTTAGCAATATACTAAATGAAATCACCCTTACAAGTCATATATTCAAAACTGATTATTATCATTAATCATATATATTATTGTCCATAATTAAAAATAATTTCCTAACAATCTTTCACTTGGGCTATGCATATATATTTTATAATAATCACATCTCATAAGCTTTATGGGTACATCTGAATGTTATTTCCTTTATTATTTTATCAATCCGGTCCGTCTCATATATCAGTTATAGAATTACCACGTATTTTGTCACATTAGTGTCGCAACTGAACAACGATAATCATCATACTAATATACATAACGAGATGGATCAAATTTAGATGAGAATATGAAAATTACATGCCAAAAGATCTTGTGCATGTCTATTTTTAATTGGTCCAAAATAAAATTTTATTGAGATCAAACAAGTATTGCATAAACATTGCAAATAACATAAAATAAACCATCAATTTAATTCTGCAGAAAATAATTCAATATTTGACACATGACATATAGAATAAAACGGACTCCCACTAAACTATGGCATCACATGTGTTGACATACATTCGAG
The DNA here is from genome assembly GCA_036250425.1 of Stylosanthes scabra. Classification (NCBI taxonomy): domain Eukaryota; kingdom Viridiplantae; phylum Streptophyta; class Magnoliopsida; order Fabales; family Fabaceae; genus Stylosanthes; species Stylosanthes scabra. Next base: position 10,989 of record JASCZI010091542.1, on the reverse strand, counting down.
CAATGTGCTCATGAAAGACTTTAAATACCAATCCCTTAGTTAATGTGTCTGCTAGCATGTTCTCTATTCTTATATATTCTATGAAAATATGTGTTTCTTGAATTTTTCTTTGACAAAAATAATTTAATGTCAATATGCTTCGATTTTGTCGAGCTTTTATTGTTGTTGGAGAAATTAAAGTACAGCTGATTTATTGTCACAAGAAACATTTAATGGCCTTTCAATGCCATCTATTATGCGAAGCTTAGTGACAAAATTTCACAACCATGTGACATGTTTCGATACCTCAAAGCAAGCAACATACTATGCTTCCAATGTTGAAGAAGTCACAAGAGTTTGTTTGTTACACTTCCGTATGACAATAGCTCCTCCAGCCAACATGAAAAAGATCTTGAAGTAGACTGTCTATTATCTTGGCAACCAGCGAAATTAGAGCCAGGTAATCAAATGATCTCCAAACTTTTTGATCTCCGATAAGTAAGCATGTAATACTTTGTACTTTTTAGGTCACTACTAAAAAACAGTAAATTAGTTGCGAACGTTTTCTACAAAATTTTTCTGCAACAATTTTTCTATGAAATTATCTACGAATTTAGCATTTGTGGAGAACGTGTGAATAGTTTGCTGCAATTTTTAAAATTCGTAACGAAATTGGAAACTAATTTTTGCACCACAAGGCGGGAAAATTTACTTGAGAATTTTTATTGCGAAAAAATTCGCAAGTAAATTTTCGCAGCAAAATGTGCAGGTAATTTAGCCACATCTTTGTACAATCTCATATGCGCAACTAATTTCGCAGCAAAAAAATTTGCGGATTTAGTTGCGATTTTTTGTCGCAGATATAGCTGCGAATTTAAGTTTCCTGCTACCTTTGCTGCGAATATACTTGCAAAATGTTTGTTGCGGAATTTATTGGAACATTGCATTTCTTGCGGATTTTACTACGACTTTGGTTCTTGCGAATTTAACTGCGAGAAAATTGTTGCACATTTAGTTACAAATAAACTTTCTTGCGAATTTTGTTGGAAATTAGATTGGTGCAGATTTTGCTATGAAAAATTTGTTGGAGGGTTAGTTGCGAATTTTATTTTCTATGGATTTTTCTATAAAATTTATTGTTGCAAATTTAGCTGCAAAAAGTTGTTGCAGAATTAGTTGCAAATTTTATTTTCCACGACATTTGCTACAAACTTTATTGTTGCAGATTTTGCTTCGAGAAAGTTGTTGTTTAATTAGTTTCAAATTTCATTTATGCAATTTTGGTTACAAATTTGTTGCGTATTTTGTTGAGAAAACATCATTGCAAATTAAAATATGCTGTGAATTTGACTTTCTGCAAGGAGCGTGTGAGTTTGTACCTATTTAAAAATTATGCAATAAGTTAGACTTGGAACTATAACTTAAAATTTGAAGAGCATGTTAATATTTAGATATATTATACATTCATGGAAGGCAACTTTCTGTTAAATATTAGTTTGGAGTCGTTTGATGGCGCCACCTTGCAAATTGCCTATAATTTGTGGAAACTCTCACACTATTGTGCTTATATCCGTACATTCTTGTGACAGATCCCTCTATGGTTTGTGTCAATTTTATCTTGATTATTGGATGCTTGAATGGATAAAGATGGTGTATTGATAATAATTTAACTAATAGAAACAATGAGAGACAATAACGAATATTATATTATTGTGATGATTTTTTGGTAAGTCCCTATTTTTTTTTTAATTTCTGCAATTAGAATTCTTGATGTAACCTTGCCTTAAAAATAATGCATTTGAAACTTGGTCTAAATTTAAATTGTAAATATTTTGGAGTAGTTTGACTATGTAAAGGAGAAAGGCTAAGCTAGTGTAGTTTTCTTTGACTATAGTATTATAACAGAATTCTGTTTCTATTGTGTAACTGTTTGATAACAAAATTTTATTTCTATTTTGTAGTTGCTTGTGAATGTTAATTATTGGTTGTTAGCATCTAACTGTTTTTAGTAGTTTCAGTGGCAAGGAATGGTAGCTGATGCATTTTGGCCATATTGCAAAATTCACAGATTTTGTTTGAGTAAGCATGATTAGGTGAAGGGATATTACTATAAAAAGAACTTTAGTTACAATTTTAATAGCACTGTGTCATAATCTTTTATTCCATAGTTCATATGAGTTGTCTATATTAGTCTTAGCAATAAAAATGGCAGCATAAGGATCAAAATTAAAATTAGCAATAGGGTAAAGTATACTTTTTGTCTCTAAAGTTTATAAAAAATTTTAAAAATACCCTCAAATTTCAATTTGATTCAATTTTATCCCTGGAGTTTGCAAATTGCTTCAATTTTACCCTGACTCAATTTTTCGTTAAAATTAAAAACTTGACGTTACTGACGTGATGTGAATTTAATTTTTTACTTTTATAAACTTGATAATCAATTATTACAAAAATTAAAAATTAAAAAATTAAAAGAAAACATTCAGAAACTTAAAGCCCCGTTTTTCCATCCTCTATTCCTCTTCAACCGCTCCTTTCTCCTCTTCCACCATTGTCACGCCCTGCAATTCTTCATAACCAACTTTAAATTGTCAACATCATCCCCATAAATGGTCATAACTGATCTACTCCTATTTTCAGCTAATGAACACCACCCAATACTGCGATTCCGCATGTTCTCGCAACCATAGAACAACAACACTTACTTCTAATTCCGCGCATCGCTTAACCTTTTGTTGCGGCTGCTGATGTTTTTCATCGGCTGAATATATTGTGTTTTTTATTTCTGAGGGTACATGGATGGACACTCGAAATGATTGGTTGTCATATAAAATGTTTTGGATGGTGTATAGAGTTTTTTTTTAGGTGTTGAAGGATTGGGTTGCTAAAGTAGGTGACTCCACAATTGGGGAGACCAAATTATTATTATTATGCGTTAGTGAATAATAATGGGAGGGGAATAGAAGGAAGTGAAACTTGATAACTGTTGTTTTTTTCATTTGGAATGTTTGAAGAAGATGATGGCGGCTCACAGATTTTTTCAAAGACAAGGAGAAGAGAAGAAGAAGATAGAGAAAAGGGGCTATAGGGTTTGTAAATATTTTTTATTTTTATTTTTTAATAATAATTATAAGATTTATAAAAATAAATGAAAAATAATTTAATTTCAGATTACACTAACGTTAAGTTTATGATTCTTTGAGTCAGGGGAAAAATTGATGCAATTCGTAAACTTTAGGAACTTTAGAGTATTTTTGAAATTTTTCGCAAGCTTCAAGGACAAAAAGTATACTTTACCCTTAGCCATTTTTTTAATTTGATTATTATCATTTGATAAGACAGAGGAATAACTTATATTATTTAAACCAACAATGACAGAAAAAGAACCAATTTTATTATACTTAGCTGAATTAGCATTATGATTACATTGCATTTTCCCTAAACTATTAAAGTCCAAAACAACATCATGACAACAAGGCTTAACAGAACTGGAGCAACACAATTCACCTAATATTTACTGTCTAAATTATAAAGTAATTCTTGCTACTTTGGAGTAATATTTTTAGAGTAAAACTAGCCATGCATGCATATAATTGTTATACAAGCATTACTTTTTGACTGATTGCTTTATTTTTTCTTTTTCTTTTTCTATTGTTTTTTGTTATACTTTGATATGATGTTAGGCTTTCATGATACTTATTCAAGAAAGTTTAATGTTTGTATTATGTTTAAGGGTTCTTTTGTTTGCTGAATGCTGAATTATATGTACATGCTTTTAGGTTCAAAAGTGCTGTGGACTATACAAGTACCAATTAGTATTTGATCTTAAGGAGGCTGATTGAAGCAATCACTTCTGCTAGGTTAATTTTTTGAGAAATCTTGTTGCTGATTTATGTTATTGTTATGTTTCTCTTCTAAAAAATTCGTGAGCCAAAGATACTTGATTAGGAGATAGTTGAGCTACCATGTTATTTGTGATTTTCTAATTCGATAATTACTAACTTGATTAGGAGCAATTCACTAATTGGATTATGGGTAATGGAAATCCAGGACACCAAAGATGGATGTACAATAGGCTCCTTCCCAACAAAGAAGGATAAGTAGATGAATTCTTGATAGGCTTACGCGATTTTTTAACTTTTGCACATGAACAAACAAATTACCCGAGAGAGGGAGTGATTGGGTGTTCTTGTCTTAAATGCAAAAATCAACACTACGATGAGATCGATGTAGTAGAAGTTCATATCTTGAGAAAATATTTTACACCTAGATATTGGTATTGGACTTCTCATGGAGAAAAACCACCCGAAGTTAATTTAGACTTTGAAATGGATGCTGGCCATGAAATTGTTGATTTTGAAGTACATGATGATGAAGTACGTGGGAAACATGAACAAGTTGATAGATATCAGGACATGATTTTTTATGCTACCGGCTTGGAGAGTATGGAAGATTCAGGTGAAGCAAATACAGAGGAACCTCCAAATATGAACGCCTCAAGGTTTTTGATATGTTAAAGTCAGTTCAACAACCATTATGACCTGCATGTGAGACACATACAGTTTTGTCTACATCTGTCAGGATGATGAGTTTGAAATCTGATTACAGTATGGTTGTTGGATGTTTTGATGTCATGACACAATTAATGAACGAAATTTGCCCTTCCTCAAATGAGATTCCCCGCAATTTTTATACTAACAAAAAATTAGTGTCATGATTAGGTCTTACTAGCCAAAAAATTGATTGTTACATGAACGGGTGTATGTTATATTATAAGGATGATAGCATATTGAGAGACTGCAAGTTTTGTCATGAACCACGTTATAAGCACTGTGAAGGAGATAGGAAAAACCTTCTTTATTGGATCACAACTCCTCTAATGGAATTAGGGTTGCAACAGAGACTTTGATGTGTTGAAAACTAAAATCCTAAACGTTTTATTTATGTTAGGCCGTCGGTTTTCCATCAAACCCTGAAGGCCCATTAAAATAGAATAATCAATTTTATTCTCATTTAAACTCAAATTCAAAAATAATAATAACTCATATAAATATCATTTAACAATATACTTAATAAAATCATCTTACAAATCATATATTCAGCTAATCTGATTATTATCATTAATCATCTATATTATTGCCCATAATTAGAAATAATTTTCTAACAAGTATAACCATTCAATTATATCTAGCTATATCTTAGTTAAGCTAAGGGGAAATAGAAAGTAGTTATTAGATGAAAGTGTTGTTTCAACTTTTATGAAGCTTAGTTTATTTTATTTTTTCTAATTTGCTTTTTATATGATCCACAAGCTCTGAAAGTAGGAGCAGTGGACTATACCAATTCCGGGTTGGTAATTTGGCAAGGTGCATGCAAATATCTCCAAAAACTCTATAGATAGTTAGTTCCTTCCCCAATTAGTTGTTAAATATCAGAAAAGGAGCTTCATGTAACACCCCAAAAAAGGGTGACCAAATTGTCTCCTCTCAAATGTGCTGAAAAATATGTCATTTCATTATCCAAATTAATATAGTGTTTGTTTTACTTTTATGAGTTATGACAACAGTGTTTTTTATTAGTATTCTATTATGGGAGATAATTCTATTTGAGTATTTGAGAAATGCAGAAGCTATAGTCTTTCCAACATCATTTTTTATTTAAAAAAAGTAAAGTATACTTTATATCCCTAACATTTTCAAAAAATTTTAAAAATATCCTTAACGTTTAATTTGATTCAATTTTACTCTTAATATTTTTAATAAATTTCAATTTTATCCCTGCAGTCAAATTTTTGACAGTCAACTAACAGTCAATAATTTTTTTTCCAAATTTACCCTTCTCCTTTTCACCCCACTTTTACAGAACCTACCTTCAATTCACCACTCTCCAACTCCCAAACTGAGGCCCGATCCCAGCCACCAAAGCCCATCATGAGCCACCAAGGATAAATGTCATCCTCGTCGAGGTCTTTGACATGGGTGCCACTCTCACCCAAACCCTACTCCCAATTCTTCCCCAACAACCACCACGGCGCGCGGCAACCATTATCGCCACAGCCGCCACCTCTATTCGCGCCACCTTCTCTCTGTGCTAACTGGCATCGAGGGAAGTAGTCGTAGTAAAAAAAGAAGCATTGGACCACGAGGACGACGAGGACAACGAGTTGATGAAGGATTTCGCGATCTGGAAAAACACTTGCTTTCATTTGATCCACTTGTGGCACTGGTGATCAAGTTTTTCAGATCTGGAAAATCACTTGCATTCATTTGTCACAGGTAGTTGATTTTGGCAGCTGCAGGTGTAGTTAAATATTACTAGGAGGCAACATAAGTGGCTCCATTAAAAAAGTCCTCTTTCTTTGTGGGTTAGGTTCAATCATTTTGCTGTTACTTCGTTTTTGGCATTTGTAGGAGTAAAATTTTAAGTCCCAGAACTATAAAGGTTCAATCTTTCTTTGCTGTTACTTAGTACCATGGCTTTTAAATATTGGGGCCTTGGATGCGGGCTATGGTGGTGTAAGATTAGGGTGGTGCGATGACAGTGACAATGACAATAGATGGTGGTGAGGTGGTGTTAGCGGTAGTGGACTAGTGGTTGGTAATTGGGTGTGGCGGTGACGATGAAGAAGGAAAATAGGAAGATGAAGATATGAGAATTAGAGGGGTGTAATTGAAAAATAAAAGTTTGACTAGTTATTGATTGTGAAAAAATTAACGGTAAGAGTAAAATTGAAACTAATAAAAAACGTTAAGGATAAAATTGAATTAAATTAAACGTTAGGGGTATTTTTGAAATTTTTATCAAACGTTGGGGAAAAAAAACATACTTTATCCTTTAAAGAAACACAAATGTAGTAATACATAGCAAATAACACTAAAATGTTTTATAATTTATACTAAGAAATTTACGAGCGTGTTCGGTATATATTTTAATTTTCTATTTTTTGAATTTTATAAAAAAGAAACATAACAGAAAATAAATTTGACTATTTTCACTTTTTTTATACAAAATAATAAAAATAGAAAATACTAAAAATAAAAATAAAAATACATAATTTTTCTCCTATTACAAATTTTTTTGTTTTTGTTTTTGCTAGTAGAAAAATGTCCAAGAAAGAAACCAGTCTTTTTTTTGGACTAAAGAAACCAGTCTTTCAGTCACCAAAAAAGAATAATTTTTTTTACAAAAAAAGTCTAGTCTTCTCTTTTGGACTTTAACAAAAACTGTAGTGTAAGAGATTCATGGCCCATTATAAGCCCAAATGATAAACGTTAGTAGTGGCCCAAATATATGGCCCTTTACTAAGTAGAAAAGTCCTTTTGACAAAAAATTGAAAAAGCAGAAAAACCCTAATTACCAAAATTGGAAAACCCTCTTTTCTTCTGCTTGCTCCTTCTCCCTTCGTTTCATCGCCACCGAACGCAGAGAAACCCGCCACCGCGAGTTCCAAGGTGAGTTTCTTCTTCCTTCTTCTCCGTTTCTACCGCTTTGTATTTTCCTCTTCCATTGAGATGGTTCTGTAAAATGAATGCATTGGAACTTAGCGAAACGGGGTCAGCTTCAAAATGTTAAAACTTTTTGTGATTTTTGTTGTTGGGCATGTCCCAATATTTTTGGTTGAAGCTAGAGGAGTAGAGTATAATGGGGAAGAAGAGAAAGCATAGTGAGACTGCAGATGTGGCAGTTCCCAAGAAGGATGAAGCTGCTCCAGAGAGACCAGCAAGGACCCTTTTGGGTTGGAAGGATAAGAGTGATGTCAATGGTGATGTTGAACATGATGATTCACCTGTATTCAGGAACAAGGAGAAGGTTTTAGTCACTTGCTCTAGGCGTATCAATTACAGGTACTACCACATGCCCTCCATGTGCTTGTAGAAAAGCTTCTGTGTTGTTTTAGGGAAAGTTGAATCTTTCTTTCTCTTTTTT
>JASCZI010091538.1:5700-24055 GCA_036250425.1 Stylosanthes scabra | reverse complement strand
TATATATATATATATATATATATATATATAGGCATATGAGAATCAGATTTTTATATAAGAACGTGAGAATAGATTTATAACCATTGAATTTGAATGAATAGTTAGGATTCAACCATCTTCACTAACTCTAACAATAAATGCATTCACACTTTTATAAATGATGCCTTTTAAATGCATTCCTAATAAAACTTATATATCATATTCTATTTATAATGCAATAGTAACTTCTTCTTCTTTTTTTTTTTTTTACTAATAATTTTATTTATAATAAAACTTATATATCATATTCTATAAAAATAAAATAAATTATTGTTTAATACATCTATAAACTTTTTCTTGATATTCCCCTATTTCGTTATTTTATATTATTATATATTGATTAAATTGTGTTTTCTGTACTTACCCTATTTTTTTCTGATCTTTTTATCAGTTTTTTTTTTAAAGGTAGGTTGTGCTTTATTCCATGAATAAAAAATAGGTCTAAATGGGCCTCAGACAAACAGCAAAATGGGGGTATCCCACATAAAAATAATGTCTTAGAAATAAACAACCAATAAAAGAGAGAAAAGATTAGTTGAATGCTCTGACTTTTTATCATCTTCCGTTATCTTCAGCGCTTCCAGGAACAATTGAAGAGGTGAAGGAGAAGTGCCTTCAAATATTAGGGAGTTTCGAGCCTTCCAAATCAGCCATAGTAAGTTTGCAGAGAGATAGAGCTCCAATTTTCCATTCCGGCTTCTCTTCAACTTCTCAACCCAATCTAACCACCATTTCCAAAACTCCAAATTGGGGATGAAATTAGGGAGATGAAGATCAACTTGCTGCCAGAAAGATGCAGATTGGGGACAGGAAATCAAGCAATGTTCTGCTGTCTCTTCAAGTTGATTACAACGGACACAAATTGGGGAAATTGAGGGAATTCGTTGGTGAAGACGAGAGTTCAGTGGCAAGCCATGATGCATCAGTTTCCAAAGAAAAACTCGGACCTTGGGTTGGCATTTAAGGTCCCAAACGGAGGTCCAAAGGCTTTTCTTACGACATTGTTCTGGAAGAAACTCAACTGGTGGATAAAACATTTGAAAAGCAGTAAGGTAACCCGAAGAGACAGAGTAGATGTCATTCGAGCTAAATTTCCAGGTAATGAAGTCTCCCTCGTCTCGGATTTCAGTGTTCAAAATGGCTTGTGCAATCTCTGAATCAAAATTATCTGTAACTGTTTGAATATTTCACTGCCTGTCTGCTGTTATTAGTTGTGAAACCCACTGTAATTGTGGATTTATTTGTATATTATTTATTGTGGCTAGAATAGGAATATTTTTAATCCAATCATCCTCCCAAATTCTTATTTGAATACCTCTTCCAGTTAACCAGTGTATCCCTTTCTCTAAGATTTTACGCCCCTCAGTGATACTCCTCCAACCCCACGATGGGTTATTTCCAACGTCTGCCTGTAGAAAATTAGTGAATCAAAAATACTTGCTCATGTATACCTTGTAGATAAGAGAATTAGGTCTGGTTAATAGTCGCCAACCTTGCTTAGCTAACATAGCCAAATTAAAAGCCCTCAAATCCTTGATGTTTAGACCTCCTTGATTTTTTGGTCTGCACACAATACTCCATTTAATCTAGTGAAGTCTCTTTTCCTGTCCATGTTGTCCCCACCAAAAATTCATAAGCATCGAATGAAGTTCTTCAAGCATTGTGTCAGGAAGCTTGAAACAACTAAGAGTATAGATGGGAACAGCTGTTTAATGAGAACTTCTCTCCCACTAGCCGAGAGGAGGGACCTTTTCCACTGCTGCAATTTCTTAGAAACCTTATCCTTAATATAGTTGAACATAGACTTTTTAGATCTAGTAACTGTAGAAGGAAGGCCTAAGTATTTATCTTGATTGCCTACATGTGGGACTTGCAAAATCTCAGCTAAGGCCTCCCGAATTACATCCGGGGTATTAAGGCTAAAGAAAACTGAAGATTTGTCCAAATTAACCACCTGTCAACTGACCTGGCTATAGTTGTCCAAAACCTGTAATAACTGTTGGCAATGCTCAGGAGAGGCTTTGCTGAAAAGAATGGAATCATCCGCAAAAACCAAGTGACTAACCTTGGGGCATCTAGGATTCAGCTTTATAGGTTCAATTTCACAACTCTGTTCTCCTTTGTGGAGCAGATGAGATAAACCCTCTGCACAAAATAGAAAAAGATAAGGAGAGAGAGGATCCCCTTGCCGGAGACCTCTATATGGTTTAAAGTAACCATGGGGTTGACTTTCCACAGTAACAGAATAGGAAACAGTAGTCACGTATTCTTTCATCTAATTCATCCATCTTCGACAAAACCCCATGCGCTCCATAATCTGCCATACAAAGCTCCATTCTACGCGATCGTACGCTTTGCTCATATCTAGTTTGAGAGCCAATTCATAATCCCCAGTCCTTTTATTCTTCAAGTGGTGCATGAATTCATGTGCTATTAGAATATTGTCGCTGATGAGCCTGCCTTTAATGAAGGCGCTCCGATTATCACTAATAACCTTATTCATAACATGTTGCATACGATGAGTTAAGACTTTGGATATCACCTTGTAAAACACACTATTGAGGCTGATGAGTCTGATTTGTTTCATAGTACGAGCTTCATCCACTTTAGGTATAAGACAGATGTGAGTGTGATTAAAAGCCCTAAGCATATGTGCACCCGAAAAGAAACTTAAAGCAGCTTCCAGAATGCCATCTTTAATAATATGCCAAAAAAATTGATAAAACTTTGCAGTTAAACCATCCTCACCCGGAGCTAAGAATGGATTAATTGAAAAAAATGCATTCTTAACCTCTTTTTTGGATACTGGCCGTGTAAGCATTATGTTGGTTCCTTCATCAATCTTAGCAGGTAAATCTGCTAATTCAGCCTCTGCACTCCTTGGATTAGAAGAGCTAAAAAGGGATTCAAAATAATTCTGGGCTATGGCAGCAATACCAACCGAATCTAACTTGATTTTTCCATTGTCATTTTCCAGACTATGAATTTTATTTTTGCGATTTCTAGTCTGAAATTTGGAATGGAAAAATTTCGTATTATTATCCCCCCAATTTAAGCCATTGGATTCTTGACTTCTCCTTCCAATATCTCTCCTCCATGTCATAGGCTTCTTCTAATTCGGCTTCAAGCTGCCTTATTAGATCACCATTCGCTGTTGAATCCTTTTCTTTCTCCACTGCCAACCGTTTTGATAAATTCTGAAATTTTAGTTCTAGAATTGGAAATGGAGCTCTTTTGCCATTCCACAAGAGCATGTCTACACTTTTTTAATTTCTGAAAAAGTATAAACATAGGGGAACCAGTAACTTCAACTTTCCAAGCTTCCCTCATAATATTTCACACCTCCTCCTTATCACACCATCTCTCTTGAAAGCGAAATCGACGCTTAGTCTTGGAGATGCCAGTATTCGAATTGAGCAGAAGGGCACAATGATCAGATCCAGCATCACTTAAATGAGTAATTAGAGCCCTCAGGTAGTCATTTCGCCAACTAATCGAAGCCAAACTCCTATCTAGCTTTTCCCGAATGAGATTGCCATTAAATTGCTATTGCACCATGTAAATTTTCTTCCTTCAAAACCCAAATCAATGAAACCACCACCATTAATGAAATTATTGAAACTTTGAATGGAAGAAGCTGTTTTCATTCGCCCCTTCTTTCTCATGATAGGCTCCAATAATCAAACAATGATCGGTTGCCATATTTTATCAGATAAAACATTAAATAATAATCTATGAGTTTAATTTTGATGCTCTGATGGTATAAAGAGTTTTACACAGTCATCCAATTAGATTCATGTATTTATATGACTTTAGAAGTAGTGGATTTGAAAATTAATTGCTTTTGATGATGTGATAACACCTAATTGATTGCATGTGTAAAACTCTTTTACACTGACGGTGCATGGAAATTAAACCATCATGGAACAAACTACAACCTTCTTTAAGCAACAACCCCTTGTTTTATTACATCTTCTTAGTTTAATTTTATCTTCACATACTTGCTATTGCAATTTGGGAGAACCCCGATGAAATAAATAAACTGCCTCTGGTAAAAAGGAAAAACAAAAACCATCATGGAAATATATACTGCATCGTTTATAGATTTTTTTGTTGATTTTTTATAATAAAACTAAACGAAAAATAAGGAAAAATTTTTTAAATAAATAAAATAAAAGTGATATTTATCAAAAGGATAATTCTATGTGAACAAGTGGTTTTCGCCAACCAAGTGCAACCAAGTGATTTATTTCTATGCTAAATAGAAGATAATTTCGGTGTCAAATAGAACTTTATTTAGGTGTACTTTTTTATACTATTTGACACCGAAATAATATTTTATTTAGCATAGAAATAAATTACTTGGTTGTACTTGATTGGCCAAAACCACTTGTTCAAATACCAATACCCTTACCAATCTATTCTTTAATTTCGAAAGTAGCTTATGAAAGTTGTTTTTTAAAAGATAGCTTTTTAAAAGTCGTAGCATGTTTGTTTGGTAAAATCAAATAAAAATGATCTTTTAATAAGCACAAGCAATAATAATTGTGTTTGGTAAAATGACTTTAAAATTTAAAATGATCATAACAGATATAAATGTAATAATGAATGTAGATATTTATTAATAAATAGGGTTATATAGGACTTTTCAATTTTGATAAGCACAAGCCATCTTTGAAAAGCTCCCTTTCAGGTGCTTTCAAAAGCACGTCGTCTTTTTTATTTACCAAACACAAAACGAGGTGTTAAAAGCACAAACACTCCTCCGAAAAGCTTTACCAAACTCACCCTTAGGCCGGTATTGCATTGTTTTCAATACGGCCCTGTCTGGGGCTGGTACTGGCTTTATATCAATGTGTGCTTCTCTTTTCTCTCTCTTTTTATTCATAATTCTGTTCCACGTTCCAACAATCATTTAATGTGTGCTCCTCGTTATTCAATCTTCTCGTTATTCCCGTGAATATTACTCTATGCTTTGAATTCAAAGTTTTTATTTTTTATTCCAGTACCGGCCTAAGGCGGTACTGAGCCATATCAATACCGCTTTAAGCCGGTGTTGGTTAATTTTTTTTGAAAATTTAATAGTCCAATACTGCTTTAGGCCGGTATTGATATAGCCAGTATTCGATACTGACAATAAAATGAATTTTTGTAAATATCCCCAAAATAATGTATTTTTGTAAATATCACTTTTATTTTATTTATTTAAAATTTTTTCCCCAAAAAATAATGAGTGAAAAATTTGATAAGATTATAAAATAATATTTTTATTAGCTTTGAATTTATATTTTTTAATTATAATTAAATTAGTTAAAGAAAATAGTCAACAAATATTTTCAATGGGTTAATAAGCAACCAAACAATCAATGACTTATCACAATTTAATTGATTATAGCAGTACAAATGACTTACTTGTTTTTTGATTAGGGTGATTTAATTAAGAATGAAAATTTATATTGAAACATATAATTATACAATAGTATTTTTGTGAAATATTATTTAATCCGTCTAGAATAATATAGAAAGATCAAACTAAAGGAGTATCAACAAAAAAGTTTATAGATGTATTAAAGAATAATTTATTTTACTTTTATAAAGTATGATATATAAATTTCATTATAAATAAAATTATTATTAGTAAAAAGAAAAAAGTTACAATTGCATTAAATAGTATGAATGCATTTAAAAGACATCATTGCATTTATAACGGTGTGAATACATTTATTGCTAGAGTTAATAGAGATGGTTGAATCCTAACCATCCATTTAAATTTGATGGCTATAAATTCATTCTTATATAAAAATCTTATTCTCATATAGTCATATGATACATCTTTTATATATATAAAAGTTTGTTTGTGAGGATGTTGATTTTGAATAATTTGTTTTACCTTCATTTGTTTTTCAAAATAATATATATATAATCATCATGCTAATAACATCAATATCACCATAAATCTCCACTTAGCTATTATGTATATATCATTCTTTTATCACCAATATATATCATGCTTTTCAATTACCTTAATTTGTTTTTCAAAATAATGTAAACATATCATCATCTCAATAATATCATATATCATTTAAATACCATCACAAATTTCCACCTAGCTATTATGTATATATCATATTTTTATCACCAACATATATCATGCTTTTTAATTAACGTAAATATTATTTTAAAATAATGAAATACATAATATGTTAACAACAGATATAAATTCTTAATAAGAAATGTTATATGACCATCAATTTGAATTTATGATAATGTTAAGTGTATACCTATTTTGTCCAACCAAATAATTAATTTTTAGGGAAAAGTGCCCTCGATCTTTTTAAACTAATACAAATGTACTCTTAACTTTTGAGAAATACTAGAGTGCCCATCACCTTTGAAAAAACAAAACTATTATACACTTTTGTTGGTTTGACTCGCAAGATGACAATGGAAAGTGCTTGTGTGACTAAAACGGGTTCCATTTTGACTCAACGATATTTAGCGTGGACCCATTATTGCTTCATATATCTAAAACGAAGATGAGTGTGCAATAACACGCTAATAACACTAGCGTGGACCCATTATGCACACAATTATAGTTCCATATTAATTGTGTTATGGCGACTACACTATTCGTGATTATTTAGTTTTTCTAAAGATGTAATTATGAGGAGTGTGATTAATATTTAGTCATAGGCTTATCTGGTTTGAGTGTTGAGTTTGTTATATTAAAAGCTTGTGAATTAGTTGGATTGTTAAGCTTGTTGTATCTTGATTTTATTAGTCTCTCTTGATTTTATTGAGATTTCACTCTTTTGTTTATGTGCCTATAAGTACAGAGCCTTTATGACTCATTTCTTAAGCTAATTTATATGTTCATTCAATTGTGTTGCTCTCTATTCATAATATTAGTTGTTGTCAACTCAATTGAACCCAAGTAATACCTTGCTCTGATTTCTCCCATTCCTGATCCTTCCTTACCAAATAACATAGTGCCAATGACATTATTATTATTATTGTTGTGTGTATAGTAATTACTCTGATCTCTTAAACTAGCCAGTTCGTTGCCTCCTCTAATTCTACCATAGGAAGCACAACATACATCCACTATTTTTCAGCACTACTTTATCATTCACTTTCCCATTTTAGTTTACCAACAATTCATTTCCTGTGCGGAGTACCTAATTTGACAACTTATTTTGGTGGCTATCTATGTACGCACTTAATTTGGGATCATTATTTAAGTTCTTGTCCTATGATAATTACTTTCTTCATTCTTATTTCTTTAAGCTAAAAGGATACAAGATGATAGTAATGGTTTGATCATGGTGCAAGTTTCACTTTGTTTTCTTTGAACTCTTTTTTATCATTCAGTATTTAGATATAATTTGAAATCAAATATCTATTGTGGCTCTAATTTTATTTCATCTCATAAAGATTTAATGAATGTTACTCCGAAACCACCTAATTCACAAGACAATGTTGAAGACTGCGTGATGAATGGTACGAAAGAGAACATAAGTTGTACTTGTGATTGCGGCGGTAGTAGTAGTAAGTGTGCTTATGTGATTGCGGATGAGTTACGAACCAGACTTTTGAAACATCGGATGCAGCCTATAATATGTGTGTGAGCTACGCGAGGTGCATTGGATTTGAAGTTCGTAAGGGTGATACGGCATGCGAAAAAGATGGAACGCAGTAGTCATTGGACAATATTGTCCTTTCACCACATCTTGTTTCTTTTACATTGAATTTTTTCAAGGATTCACGTGAACTTGTGATAAATAGTTTAGATGCCTTGTTCTCAAGTTTCTAATAAATCTAAATGTAGTCACTTTCAGGATTCTTCTTCCGCAGAGGAAGTATGTTAGGATTCTATTTAGTTTTATTTGTGGATTAGCATAAGTTAGAATGTTTTTAGTGCTCTGATTAGTTTCTCTCTTTTATCATATTTTTAGACATTGGAGCTCAATTTTGTAGTGTAACTAATTGTGCGGCATTCTAAAAGAACTCATATGAAATAATCATTTGTTATTACCTTATTTTCTTGTATTTGAAATTTCAGTTGAGCAGACAATAATTGTCGTCAAAGTTAAAAGTATAATATTCTCATTTAATATATTTACTATAATAATAGACATGAGTTTTATAACAATGAGTTTTATGACAATGATTCGGTTGCTGGGTTTAGGCGCTTGATCACGCCCTTGCTAAACAAATTGAGCTCCAATTCAAAGTAGACAAGAAAAGGAAATAAATTCAAGAAGTTGGTATCTCTTATTATTTACTTTACACATTACTTGACCAACTCAAATGTCTGTACATTATGAAGTGTTTCTATTGCTTGACAGTTGTGTACGTCTTGTATAAAACAAAATTAATACAATTATAAATATAAAAAAAAATCCAAATTTGAGGTGAAAAATAAAAAGGATTAGCTTGGTTTGCTTTCCAAGTTACTGGGAAAAGATCAAAACAAAAGAGAACTTCACAGGTTTGGTAAAATTAGACTTGATAGCTTCATAGGTTAGTATTAACAAACTATTTCTTGACATATATTATTGTGTATACAAGCGAAGATTTGAATAGATATACACACTGATGCTCGAAATTCTTGTGGAATTTCGAACTCTCCACCGGCAAGTGCACCGAATCGTTTCAAATAATAGAAGAGTGAGTAGAGTATCATTCCCATGGAGATTAATGAACTAAGCAACAACGACTAATTGGATTCTTTAATTAGACAAATCAATAATCAAAGAGATGGTGAATCAGAATCAAATCTAATCAAATTTAATCTAATAAAACCATGCAAAATCACAAAAATCTCACAAAATCAATAATTTAGAAACTTGGACAACAAGCAAAATCAATGATAATGATAATAATAATAATGAGGATAAGCTAAGAAATTATAGATATTCACCCAAACAAAACGCTAATTTAATTCTTTTCATGCAAGTAATCATCAAATCCCAATGAACCCTAATTAACTAAACCGTAATCTCTTAGTGATTTAATTTCTCTAATTCTAATTAATTATCAATATCTTGATTAACTAACTAAGATAAAGGTGAGGATTAAATCTGGTTCAATTATGTGAATTAAAAGGAAGACCACACATTAGGTTTTATGTCACTTAATCTGATTAACTCTAATTAAGATTTACAAAATAATTGCACAATAAACCAATTCCTTATCTCTAAGTTATTGGAAAATTATAAAGATCAATTCTCAAAACACAACCAATAATTGGTTTTCTCAAACACAGAAATTAAAAGCAACAGAATTAATTACCTCTCGGCTTGATCAAATTCTGAAATTATAGATCAAAGAATTGAACTTGGATTGATGAACTTGCAGTAGAAGAAAACGTGAAATCAAATTAGGAATCGATGCTTAGGATGAACAGAGCCCTCATCCCTGACTTGATAAAACGTTTAGCTACTCATGGTGAGCAACGAAATAGAGAAGAAAATATGATTCATAATCTAAATGTGAAAAAGAACGTGATGGAGAAAATTAGAATGAGTCTGTGATCTAATTGTAAAACTGAAACTAAGTGTCTCTAAATTAACCTAGGACTAACTATATATACTAACCACTAAAACCTAGAAAGAATTACAATTACTGACGTAGAAACAATGCTGTAACTTGGGCTTTGGAGAGGTGGACCACGTTTGGATCAAGTCTGGAACTTGGTCCAAACGTGGCCTTAGTTGCTGAGGAGAGAGCTTGGAGAACTTGGGCTACCTCACGTTTGGACTCAAATGTGACCTTGGTGTGGTGTGGGCTTGGAGTGCTGAGTGGCCCCACATTTGGGTCACGTTCAAACGTGATTGAAGGTGGAGGGTGACAAGCTTTCTTCTTCCTTGAATGAGCCACGTTTTGCCCATGCCAAGACATAGTCCAAACGTGGCTTTGGTGGGTTGTTGGTGAGCTTTCCTTGCTTCCCTTGCCTTGGTGGATATCACGTTTGGGCCATGTGACCTATACTTGTCCATGGGAACTTGGTTTCCCTTTTTAGCCCTCTTGAGTATCACATTTGGGTCATGTTTTTTTTTTTGACATGGTCCAAACGTGACTTCTATAGTCCAAGGGTGAGGTTGATTTGATCTTGGTTCAAGCTTTCTCTTCTCTGTTTATCTGTTTTCTTCTTCCTCTGTTTCTTCCTTTTTTCTGTTTCTTTCTTTCTTCTTCAAGTCTTCTTCTATTTTCTGCTCCTAATTTCTTTTCTTTGGCATTCCTGTAAAAATATAACAGAATACTCAAGATAGTAATTGATGAGGATTTGAGTTAATTTACTTGAATATTAGGCTAGATTTCTACTTAAAACATAAGAAACTAGGACCTAAAACCATGAAAGATGCACACGCATCACACACACAACTGAAACCATGTTGATTACTTAATCCATGGTACTTTAAACAAGCGTGTTCAAAGAATCATCTGGTTTCTTTCTATCAGCACCAGCAAAACTTCTTTCTCTGATAGAAAGATAGCAAAACAAAGGAAATAGAGATAAATCAGATGGTAATTTAGATTGCAATAAAATAAAATTAAAGTAACAAGGACATGCATGCTCTTTCCAAAATAGTATGTTTCATAGAATTGTCTTATAATCAATATGTTTGTAATCGAAGTAAAATTGATAAAATCAAACTATTTCTAGATAAATCTCGAACAACTTTAACTAATAGCAATGTTCTTAAACGACACTTTGTATTATAAGACAGCATGACAGAGTGCTGCATCTTTTGATTCCAATCAATAATAGCAAGCTCATTGATTGTATCACGTTTTGGGTTTTGCTCTCCATTCACCAAATCCATGGCGAGCTTCATCCTTGTGTAATCATTCACTACCTATTAATGAAGGACAAAAAATAAGACAATTCAACTTATATTGAGGAGGTGTTTCTATTTTGAACAATGAAACTGGATAGATACTTTTCCTTACCCATTTATGATTAGTTCCAAAATAGCATGAGAGAATCATCCATTGACTAACCCAAATGCCACAATCATTCCTACAACCATAATTAAAAGAAAAACGTTAAGAAAAAATATTAATTTTATAAAATTAATGTAGAAAATACACTTACGATTCTGGATCTTACTGTGGGACATCTGGCTCTAGGAATTTTTTCTTTGAAAATTCTAATCTCCTTTTATTACGCGAATTCTGGAAGCCTTGAGATAGAATCTGCCTAAGAAATTTTAGCACTCATTCAATAACATGATCACGATCACTCATCAATATGCAACCTTTGAGCGAATGATCAAAGTGGCTAAATCAGAAATAAAAAACAAATATTATTTTACCTTAGTCGTCTTTTTTGCTATTTTGGTTTGCAAAAGCTGCTTGAGAAGAAATTCTGGCATGAAGAAGAATGCTTGATTAGGTTTCAAATTTATTTCGGTAGAAAGGCAAATAGTCTTAGGATTAATTTTTTTATTTTTCATTGTGATCATAAAAAATCAAAGATACTATAGAAATCAAGATACTTTAATTAACAAAGATACTGTAATTAAAAAAAATGTATCCATCTTTAGATTTGTTTATCAAATAATAATATTCTATCTAAAATAAAAAAAAATCACAATATGAGAAACCAACACGTGTTATCACCATGTCATAATAAGCAATTGTCAATTACAAAACAATGGGAAGAAAGAAATAAACATGATTGAGGAAATCAGAACATGATTGAAGGAAAAAAACAAGAGATAGCAATCCGATTCTCAGAACATTGCTAACAAGTGCATAACTCAAACATACAAATTACAAAACAATCAACAAGAAAGAAATCAGAACATGATTGAAGAAAAAAAAATAACAAGAGATAACAATAAGATACTCTAATTAACAAAGATAATGTGTGAAAAAGCGAAGAGAGAGAGATTGAGAGTACGTGTATGTGGGTGAGGGCGGCAGACTGCATCTGAGGGCGGCGACGAAAGGTGGCGGCGGGATGCATGGTGGTGAGCAGATTGGTGGCAATGAAAATGAGAGAGAAAAGGGATTAGGGTTAGATGAAATTAGGATTGCCGTAGAGTACTAAATGTGAGAAAGGATTAAGGTTGGATATCTAATTTCTCAATATTCATATAACTAAATTATTGTTTTAGTAATTTTATTATATTATTAAATGGAAGTAATTCTGATCCCTACTAATACTAAACCATAAACCTTTTTTTTTTATTTTGTGACCTAAACCCTACACCTTACTAATACTCTAAAATTGCTGTAAAAATTTTGAAAAGCCAACAAAAATAACTTTCAATTTTTTTAAACGACAAAAATATCGTCAAATAAAATAAATATTGACAAATATGCATTTTATCAAATATATATATGAAAATATACAAAAATAGCGAAAATTATACACTTTCATTAGAATTTTATATAATTTCGATGTTTCGTTATACAAAAAATCGAAAATTTTTCGTCTTAATATTGATAGTATATTACCTCAAATTAACCCCTAAATGTTTATTATTTTTTTTAAAAAAATTTTTTATACACATGGACAATGATAGGCAAAAAAAAAAAAAGAAAAAGAAAATGGAGGACTGTGGGTTTACTGATCGAGTAAGGGACTTATTGGAGTTATTTGAGAAGATAGAAATAAATCATTTGATCTTATCTTAAGTGAGTTAGACATCTCGTAATGTAAAAATCTTAATCTCAAGTCTAATCCCTAAATGAACATGATTTCAATTTCAACGAGAGCTCTATCAATGACAGAAAGAAATACATGAACACACGAAATTATTGATCTAATGACATGTATCTGAAGTCTTCTCCACCGAATACTGCTCCTAAAACAATTCTATGCTTTAAGTTCATCCAAAAAGACCCCAAACTAATGGACTACTAATGATTAAGAGAAAACGGTATTCATGCATATGAAAAAAAAATTGTTGAGTATTTAAATTTAAGTTTGATTTTTTTTTAGTTAATGAGTTCAAATTCTAGCTCAAAGTCTGTCCACAAAATTCATGAGCTCGACTTGCTGAATTGATTATGACTGAAACTCAAGTTGACTAACGAGCTAACTTAATTCACTTTAAGCATTATTGTTGTATAAGTAATTGAGTATAGTAGCCAAATAAATTGAAATATTCATGTTTGGTCCTGAAATAGATCATATAGGTTTTCAAGTGAATAGAAAGAGAATCTACTTTATTAAGTGATTTATAAGATAATCGAAAATAAATAATCTACAAGATTATTCATAATTCAAAAGAGTTGTGGAGACAGAGCTCTTATAAATAGCTGAAAAAGTCCAATCTTATTTAAAGAAAGTTCAAATAGAAGCGTATAAATTTTAAATAAACAATCAAAATTATAGTACAACTATATTAATCCAACAGTAATTTATTTTTACTACTTATATGAGCTGTTGGCATAACTATTTTTTTTAAAATTTTTTAGTTACTCAAGAAATTATTCCAAATACTTTTTTTAGATAAATGAAAACTATTTAATAGTAGTAATGCAAACAAACAATAAATAATATCTACATTTCAAAGAAAAAATATAAAATTGAATAACTTAAATTAAAAAAAATAAATTATTAATATATATATATATATTAAAAAAAATTATGGACAAATAAAAAGCAAAAGCCCAAAAAAAATATATAAACCAAAAAGAAAAGGACACAAAACCCAAGAAAAAATATTGCTGAATTGTAATGTTTCTGGGCATGTAACGTGATTTTTTTTCTCTTGATATGTTTTTTTTATTGTTTTTTCAAAAAACTATTTTTGTTAAAACATAAAACATTGTTAAAGCCCAAAAGTTACAAATAAATTAAGGAGCCCGTATAATAAAATAGAAGGGCCGACACACTTGGCCCATACACTACCTGATTCACCAACAATTAAAAAACCCGTCAAACATCTATTATATTATTTGGTTTTTATGGTTTAAATTAAGGAGCCCATATAATAACATAAAAGGGCCGACACACTTGGCCCATACACTACCTGGTTCACCAACAATTAAAAAACCGATTAAACCTCTATTATATTAGTTGGTTTTTATGATTTAACCATATTTAAATAAATTGACACATGTCAAATTATGAGTGGCTAATACAATTAGTCTTTTAGTTAAAGTTGTTTTGACCGTTGATAAATTAGCAATTCAAGTTTCTTGATCTCTCCAACAATGTTTTGCACATGGATATAACATTTAATTAATTTAAAATTTAAAATTAATAATAATAAAATCGACAATATTAATTACAGTAATATATATTTTCTCTTTCCAATCCTTTCCTTAATTGCTCTTTCAAATCCCAATTATAAAAAGGCTCCAGATTGCTGTTGCACATGACTTTTGCTCACTTGATTATCGAATCTAATTCTCATATGGCTCTTAATTTTGTGAAAAAATGAATGTTTTATCTTCCCCATGCAAGTCTCTTATAGGAGACATTAAGGTTCTTGCCAACCGCATGGAAAACGTGTCTTGGCTGCACACTCTTCAGGAAGGAAACTTAGTAGATTATATTTTTGCCAAGAAGGGTCAAGAGTTACCCTCTACTTATGGATAGTACGGTGCTTTTAGAAGAAGAGGCAGTAGATTGTTTTTGTTATTATCTTTGTAGTTTTTTTCTTTTTGCCTTGGGGTCTTTCAACCCCCTACTCCCAAAAAACAAAAAAAAAAAAAACCTTCTTGCTGTTGGAATTTGTTAATAGATTTTTTTATTGTAGTCTAATTTTTGAACTGTTCATGCCTATATAAGTTGGATTATAAATTGAAAATAAAAAATTAAGATGAGAAATAAATGCATTTGAATGAGAAATTAAAATTAAAAAAAAAAGTAACATATGAAATATTTAAAAATTGAAAGAGAAATTAAAGAAGTAGAAGAATAAGAGAGAAAAAAAATTGAAGAGAAGATATATTGCTGCAATTAATATGTTATCCTTATTATAATTAATTTTAAATTAATTAAATGCTATATTTATGTGGCAAAATTTTATTAGAGAAAGCAACAAATTTGAGTTGCTTTGGGAGCAACTAATAAGTGGTACCCTTGTTTTTTTATCGTTGAAGCTAATTATAGATGGGTAATGGTGTCGGATTTTTGCTGCACACTCGGATACAGTCAAATTTTCCAATAAATTTCGTTCTAAAATTTAGTAACTAAATTGAGTATGTTTAAAATTCAAGGAGCAAAATGATTATAAGATTATAATTTAGAGACCAAACTTTATTCCTCATAAATAACATCACAGCTATCGTCAACACTTTTATAGGGAGTTAAAAAATAAAGGTTACATCGTAGCACATTTGGTTCCAACAACTTTTTTTTTTTTACTACAGACATTGCAAATTAAATCTTGCTTATATCGGTGAGTTTGTTGCGACCTTATAAGTGAACTTAATTCTTAGGATGTATAGCATACCATGTTTGGATTGAAGTGAGAAGCAGTGGTAAGACAGCAGCTAAAAAGGTAATGAAAGACCACGGGGTATTGAAGTAAGTGGTGCGTAATTGAGCAAACCAAGTTTTCCATCTGCTTCTGTAATGCGCATCGATTTCACGCTTGACTTCAGCATATCTATTTTTATTATAGCTATAGTCGTTGAGATGTTTGCTTGGCAATACACGGCCTGCTTCATTGAAGAGTTTGGCCACTTCTTCGTCACTTCCAAGCAAGTTTTGGAGGACACCAGCTCTTCTAAGCACTTTCACATCCTCGGCGTCATCAATAAAGGAATCCATCAAAGAAAAGTAAGAGCAGAATTCAAAGTTGTGACTAAAGTCCGGACACATCTCGTATGCAATCAAGTTGTGAAAAAGATAAGGTGTGACATCATTAATCACAATCCTTGGAAGCGTTAATTGTCCTCTAAACAAGTTGGATTTGAAAGAAATGTCATGCCATTTCCAATGACCAGTTTGGCATGCTTTCACTTGAATACCCGCTTGTCTAAGATCCCCTATGTTCTTATATCTATGCCAACAGTAGTCTTCTTCTCCGAAGAGAAATTGCAGTGCATATTTTATCATCACTAATGGAAGAAAAATAATTAGGAATGCCAAAGAAATTAATGAACGAATTCGGTGACACAGCGGGAACCGTACCACTGTGGTAATTTAATACTATCTGTTGCATAATATAAACGAATGCAGTCCAGCAAATGACGTGGCTCTAAGACACATATTGTGAATGCGATATGGATAGTAATGTCTAATGCATGATCCTTCGGTATGTCCACGAATAGACAATTTAACAGTGCCTTCTGCAACACGCTTTGAAAATCCCTTGTGAGTAAGTCCAATAACATCATTGGAATTTGGTTTTCCAGCATGATAATATCTCTCCGTATGCACCACAACTGGTCAAACTTTATCATCAACAACTCATCTGGATTGCCCTTATCCACATGCATATTACTCATGAAATATAGCAAAGCACATCCATCCACAAACAACTGTGCTAGTTCCTCATCGTTGTAATCTTGAGTCACATCCTTACTGAACTGATTCCTCAATTGCTGAAGGTGTTGTCTTACAGTTCCATAGAGAGACATTTGTGCATCTTCAATGTCTTGATGTTTACCTTCTTTACAGGCGATTCGGTCAATAAAACAGAACGTCCAAAGGTATTTTAATTGTTGTCCTAGCTGGAGATCATCATTCTTCCGATCATGATGGATGGGACCAAACGAGATCATTTTGGGTGAACAGTACTGATAATCAAATTTGGAATTTTTACGCAGCAAAGCGGGAACCTTTTGGATCTTGGACTTGCCACTTGGACATTGAATATTTACTTCCAATATTTGCTGCTCAACCTTTAACAGTCGGGTAGCACGAGCCATCAGATCATCCAGGTCTTCTTGACGATTAACTTTTCTACATGTTGCCTCCTTATTAGCATTTGATTCCACTGCTGGGGAAATCTCCATATCATTCTCATTATTGCCAATCTTGATGGTATTTAATTCTTGAGGCCATCTCCACGTCCAATTCTACATCAATTATCCAATGCTTATTAGCTTTTGTTTAGCTGCTTCTCTCACTCAAAGTGATTGTAAAGAAAACTAATACCACGTAATATATATAGAATAGTGTTAGCGTTAGGGATACAATAATTAAGTTATCATGCCTCCAAAATTTATATGAGTTATTATCCGTAACTATGTGTTGACTCCTTATTGGTCATAATATATTGGCTTCCTAGTCTTTCATAAATTGCCCAAACGTACCATTTTATTAAAACTTACTTGAAACTGGTTTGGTGTGTGATATTAAAATTATTAGTCAGGGTTAGTATGACTTAAGAAAAAAAGGACATCACTTAGCCTAGCTTCCCCACTTAACATAATCCACTCCTAACCCTCACCTTTGGGCCATTTCAAAATAACTATCTTTTTCATTTTTGGGTTCATTGAATTGAAATATTAATGTACATAGACAAAGGGTTTGTCTAGATACATTGATTTTTCTTTTCTCTACATGCATTAATTTTTCTACATACATTAACTTCGTAATGAAAAGTTAATGTATGCAAGCAAAAGTTTATCTAATTATTGTATCGGGGGCTGGTTTGAGAGTTAGCGACCGATGCTAGCGAAATACCTAAGAACTTTTACAAAGTAAATTAAAGAAATTTATCTATCAATTGGATTTGAAAGTGATCAAAATTGATTGATGTGTCAACGGTTGTATGTTGTATTACAAGAATGATGAGCAATTAAGCGAGTGTAAATTTTACAACTCAAGTAGGTATAACCCTAACAAATACACGAAGAATGTTTCTTTCAAAAGAATGCACCATTTGTCACTAATTCCTAGACTTCAATAGTTGTATGCTTCAATGAGCTCAGCTCCTCACATGAGATTGCATTACGAGAACCATTGAACTAATGATGTTATAACACACCCCTCTCATGGCCTTCAGTGGCTTCAATTTGATCAGAAACACCACAGTTTTTCAGCTGAGCCTAAAAATATAAGACTTGGTCTTTACTATGATAGACTTGTCCCAAATTTTCTTTTTCTTTTATTGTTAATTTTGACATCACCAACATGATTCACTTTAAAACTTTAAAAAAATACACGCATCACATTTTTGAGTTTTCTCTTTTTATATATATATAATCAATTGAAAGGCCATCACCGAATGCATTGACACTCCATGAAAAGAAGAAAACAAAACATTTTTTACGTAGAAGATTCTAGAACAGTAATTAGATTGGATTTAGTTATGAAATATGTTATATGACATAAGTAGTAAAACAATAAGTGCCACTTAATAGGCAATATTTAGGGAAAGAAAAATAGAGT
>JASCZI010091537.1:0-23632 GCA_036250425.1 Stylosanthes scabra | reverse complement strand
AAGCGTAAACGTAGCAGAAGAGGGGTTACTACTTTTCACTCTCAATGGAATGATATTATTCCCTTTTGGGAAAAACAACAAAGGTAATGCAAGATAAAAAATCAAACTTACAAACAATAAAATGACCACACGCACAAAAAAGGGGCAAGTTTATTTAAGGTTCCCTTCAAATTAAAATTCTATGAATAATGATATAATTACTCTAAAAAAAGCTAGAATAACCACATCAAGTTTTTTTCTGTAAAAAAAAATTCCAGAGGAGGAAGCATGAACACAGCATAGAAATCATGAAACACATCAGACCAGATATGGAAGCAACAAGAAAAATAAAATTTAAATTCAAGGGTTGAAAATTGTGGAAATAAGACTATCCATTAGACATAACATGGAACAAGGAAGTGAAAATGAACCTGATGCTCTTGGAACAATGGTGGGTTCAAAGAACGGCAATGGCAGAGGGACGGTGGCCGGTGAACACCGCCGGGTACGGTGAACGGCGTCGGGAGAGGTGAGTGGTGGCCGTCGACGGTGGGCGGTGGAGTGGCGTCGGGGTTTGGAAGTGGATGGGGGTCTTCTGAGAATTGGTGGCAAACAGTTGTCTTTTGAACTTTGAGATTGGGGAGTAGGAATTATTGGAAGCACAAAGGTTTTTTAATTTAAGTTACTCATGAATAATATCTTGAATTAATTAACCATAAAAAATTTGTGGTGTGTGAGAATAGTAAAAAATTGCAAAAAGGGACATATGATACAATTTTAATTAATTGCAAAATGGTACAACTATAGTTAGTGGGGTGGGTTGGAATAACTATGATAATATTAATGGTTAATACTAATTAGGATAAACCAACCTAAATGAACCAATAGAATCATGACAACTCATGAAGGGTAATTTACCCCCTAATTTAGAGGGGTGCCATAGCAAACACCTTATAATTTTATACTTATTTTAATATTTTTTATTTTTTTTTCAAAATTTTTTATTTTCATTAACATTATCAAATGAATGATGACAAAAATGAAAAATTCGGAGAGAAATCTACAAAAGACAAAAGACAGTAACAGAAGCAAAAAATTTCCCATGACGGAAAACTATGGCGGTGAGGGATTTAGGATTAAGGAGCGGAAGGCATCTCCGTTTCCGCACCGCCCATTGACACCGGTACTGATCATCCCTGGATCTCCCACTCTGTGCCCTAATAAAGACCACTCTTAACATTCTTCATTTTTGCCAAGATAAAAATAGAAAAAATCAAATCTGTTTTGAAACAGCAATAACTGTCTTAATCCAAATTCAAACCATATCACCTTTTTCAGCATTCAAATGAGCGGCAATCTTTATGCTTGCCGCTTCACCAACAAATTCCTTCTTATTAATTACCTGAAATCTGCATGTTCCACTACATTTTCTATTTTATTTTCCTCAAAAACCTGCATTCAATTAGGCCTTCTTTTTCCGTTGCACCCTTAGCTTTTTTTATTTTTTTGTCTAGTTGCACCCTTTCTATTCCTACCAATATGTTTCTTATTTTTATCTTTTATTTTTGTTAGTGCTTTTTATTTTCAAAATTTTATGACAAAAAATAAAAGAAAAAATTATTAATTTTTTTCTCACAAGATATCAATTTGAAAACTAATATATATATATATGAAAAAGCCTATCGAACCAATAAAATTGATGCCTCATAAACAATAAGCTTCTTCTCTTTCTTCTTCTCAATCCTATTATATTTCTAATTAAACCTAATAGCTTCTTAATATTATATTGATTTCGTAACATTGTTTTATATATATATATAGAAACAAACGCCTAATTTTTTCCACGGATAAATCTATCTAGTATCTATACATCATCGATCATAGGGATATCTATGTTATCTTGGATGTCATTTGTGAAAGACACTAAAATGCACCCATTTAATATTATTATACGAGGGTGGATATTTTCAATTACGAAATTTATTATATTATGCGATGCTAACTAATGGGGACTTATTTTTATTATTGATTAACTAGTATTTTGTAAATCTATTATCTATGTTTAAACATGCCCAAATGAATTAAACAAATGATTAATTATGCCCTATTTGTATTTCCTAACTAATTAAATTAAACAAACTTATACCCTCATTCCAGAAAATAAACAATTATTTATAAATGTTATTTATTATTTGATCATTAATAATTAAAGTAATAAACATAAAAAAAATGGTATTTTGTTAGAGATGTGTGTCTTCTCTTATAGGCTTAAATTTTTAGAAAAAATAATATTACGCATTAATATTTATATGATTGAAAGATTTAGAATTCCATTTTTATTGAATTCAAAGAAAAATAATTTTAATATAACACAATTTTTTTTTAAAAAAAAAAAAACGTATGCCCAAAATTCACCCAAATTTAAAACAGAAAAGATCTTATGTCAAGTGACGTGTTAAAGATATGCATTCAACATTCTTCCACAAAACGCATAAAAGTATATATAATGCATCTTGGTACTATTTTACCATTAGTAGTGGAGGAGATAAAGTACTTTATAAATATTAAATAGCAGCATGAAGGTAGTAGTAATAAACAGGACCATGAACGTAACATGGGAGCTCTTACGTAGTAATAATAAACAGGACCATATACATAGGTAACGTAACATGGGGAGATGCATCATTGACCATTGACCCACGTATTTACTGGCAATTTAATTTTAATAAAAAAATATTTAGGAGACAAAAATAAAACCTAATTTAAAGCGGTTTATCTTTTTCTTATTTAATATTTATTAATTATTATTAAAATAAATAAAAAACTTTAAATATTATAAATATATAATGTACAGATTGTACCTTCAAGGATTTGAGACTCCCGGAGTCCTGGTGTAACCGGACGTACCAAGACAAAAAACTGGAGATTTATGTAAGAGGTAGGTAGCGCACCAATGAGGAGTCGTCAAATAAGGATTTGAGAGTCTTCACGGATGCAACAATTGGGTAGGGTTTAGAAGACGTACCTGAGGGGAGAGTCGATCTCCCCTTTATATACCTGTTGTGATCTTATCTTGTGTAGATTTGATAGATAAGATTACTAGTCGTTTTTAGATCTGGAAGAAATTGGACCGATATGAAAGGATTGAATAAAGTATGTCCATAATGAATTTGGGTCTTCTAAACCCAATATCCAAACAAATAATTATAAATATTAAATCAAATATAATAACTTTATGTTATTGTCTCTTTATTATTATTACTCTTTTAATATATACTAATGACTTCACAGGCACGACTCAGCCACTTTTTTACTAATTTTCAATTGATAATCATGATAATTTTTAGGAATGCATTATTCACTTTATCAATTCTTTTCCTTCTTCTCTACTATGATAAAAATATTTTTTTTATATCAATTACGTAAAGAATTTTTTAATATAAATATATATATATAATATACTTAAACAACAGTATACAAAATTTTATATTTTCATACATTAAAATTAAATTCATAGAGCTACCACTATATTTATTCATAGACGGTCTACCAGGCACAATCTTATAAATATATTTTTTAAAAATAATTTTAAGAGTCTCGATCCAATTGAGGAGAAGATAAAATCCTTCTTAAATTTTCTTTTTCATTATCATCAAAGATCTAAAGAAAATTTAGAGTTACAATAAAATAAACAATTACAAAAAAAAGAAAATACATTTCTAATTACTAGAACTATGTACTATATAGCTGATAAACACACACCCTTATAAATCACTGACATTCTTCTTTGCCTTTCTACAATTCAATTCACATACACAAAAATTTCTTGCATGCACCCTATAGCCGTTGCATTTGTATTTGTTCCACTTAATAATATTCTTTTGTGCTGACTCCATTTTTATTATTTTATTTATGAATATTATTTCTTCTTCGTCATTCTTCAATATATATAATTCAATATGGGAAGGGCTCCTTGTTGCGAGAAAGTGGGGTTGAAGAAGGGAAAGTGGACAGAAGAGGAGGATGAACTATTAACAAAGTATATTCAAGCCAATGGCGAAGGTTCATGGAAGTCATTGCCCAAAAATGCAGGTTGGTATTATCAGTTACGTTTATTAATTAACTAATATTTATACAGGAGTAGTGCAATTATTGTTTTCCACCGGCAGTAACCAACAATATTTAAAAGAAAAAGTATAGCTAAGTAATCAATAATTTTCTAATCAACAAATTAATCAACAAAAAATAAAACATCTGAAACTACTGTTTATAGAACATCCACAATAGAAGCTATATAACATTCGAAACCTAAAATAACCTCAGCCAACTTTACATTTTTTTTAGAAATAGAACATCAAAAACTTAAAAACAGAACATCTGAAATATTAAAAAAAAAAGAGAACATCCAATTTAAGTTATTTACTGATGTTGACTGAATTTTTATTGATTACCAGCATAATTGTATTTAAAAATATTAGTCAAAAGCATGATACTAAGTTAAAAAAAATCCAATTATTAACTAAAAGTATTTTAAATATAAATTAAAGTTATATGTTTTTGATTTTCTTTAAGAGAAATATTGAATAACACTGATTTTAATTTATTTTAAGCATCACGCCGGTACTGTAAATATGCAGTTATGAATAATCCAGCCAAAGTAATAAGGATTATAATCTAACATTAGATTTTAGCCAATATTTTTTAATGTTAATGATTAAATGATAGCTAGAATAAATTGAAATTAATACCTATATAGTATTTTATTTTAATACACCATTTTGAGCCTGGAAAATTGAACAAATGGTAAAATAAGCCACTAAAATCAACCATCAGTGTATAATACACATTAAAATATAAAATACGCATTAAAAATGAGTTTAACTACACATATATTTTGTATTATTTCAATGTGTATTATACATAATAGCTGATTTTAGCGGCTGATTTTAGTGTGCAAATAGAATTCTTGCTTCTAATCTGCTCTATCATGTGAGTTAAAGAGAGCAAGGTAACTGATTACAATAGCTAGGAGCAGAGCCTGTTAAACTAAGTTCTTAACCGAATTATCCTAGGTGTCAATCACAACCAACTGACTTAAACCGTTTCTAACAAACTAACTAACAGAGCTGTACACGCACTGCCATCATTATTATTACCAATAATGTTACTTGTGTCTTTTCCACTCTACCTTCAAATATGGAAAGGGACACAATTAACTATGTGGTAGCGAGGTAAGGAGGAATTAATGAGAGAAGAGAAGAGAAGAAGAGGCAACAAATTAAATGTTGGTGATCGATGGTAAAAGAGTACAAGTGTTTCATCGTGCGTCAACATATCATATAATAATATGAAATTATTATATTTAACTTAACATTTATAACTACATGTTTATTATAATAATTCTCTTATACACAATTTTTTTTGAGTTGTAAAGGATTATTAAGATGTGGGAAGAGCTGCAGGCTGAGGTGGGTTAACTATTTGAAAGGTGGCATTAAAAGAGGGAACTTTTCAGCTGAAGAGGAAGATACCATCGTCAACTTGCATGCATCTTTTGGCAACAGGTTTGTCCCAAATACCAATCACAAAATTGTTAATTAGAATACTTGAGGTGTCGCAAGTAATAACATTAACATAAAGTCTTGGGAGCTAATATATTTGATAGTGATGATAGATGAATTACGAAGAATAATTTATATATTTTGTGAATGATTATTTTTGTTCTGTTTAGGAGATAAATTTTTTTTAATTTTAAATGATAATTTAATTATTTATTCCCTAAGAATTTCATAGTATTGATTTTATAACACTGGTTGTAATATTAAATATGA
Source organism: Stylosanthes scabra (assembly GCA_036250425.1). Classification (NCBI taxonomy): domain Eukaryota; kingdom Viridiplantae; phylum Streptophyta; class Magnoliopsida; order Fabales; family Fabaceae; genus Stylosanthes; species Stylosanthes scabra. The sequence continues at coordinate 17,822 of JASCZI010091537.1, read as the reverse complement.
AGTTATTATTAGGTGCTACTAGACCAAACAAAAAAAAATTATTCTTTTGGATTAATTCACACTACATACTTTAAAATATCTCGGTAACAAACGTGTGTTTGTTCGATTTTAGGTGGGCTACAATAGCGAGTCATTTGCCAGGAAGAACAGATAACGAAATTAAAAACTATTGGAACTCTAACCTCAGCAGAAAACTCTATTGCTTCTCCAATAATGTAACTACTACCGTACACACCACCCTCCCAGGGTTCACCCATATTCCTCCTCCAAACCCAAAACGACGTCGTCGTTGGCCCATCATCAAGAATAACAAATCCTACACACATATTTACAAGGTTGACCAAAACCCTAAAGAAACTGCACCTAAAAAGAATACAGATGATGATTTTCTTCTTATTCCAGCACCGCCTTCAACTCCTTCTATAGATATTGAGGCTTTGTTCAACCCCATAGAGGATTTCATGGAGCTTAACACCACCACGATGTTGAGAGCACAACATGAAGAAGTTGGTGGTGGTGGTGATTGGGCGTTGAATTTTGAGAATCTATGTGATGATGTTGAAAAATTAAATGAAGAAACCATGGCTACCACCGTTACTAATTATAGTAATAATAATTTGGCTGTGGACCAAGTTACAGAGGGTAGTAATAATAATAATAATAATGAGTGGGAGTGGAAGTGGGAGTGGGAGAGGGAGTTTAATAACAATGGATGTGAGAATAAGAAGGAGAACTTGCTGACATGGCTGTGGGAAGATGATTGGGAAAGCGATTTCATCAGATTGGAAGAGATGATGGGTCCCCATAAACAACTTGATGATATTGTTTCTTGGTTATTCTTCTGACAATTTCTATCGATTGTTTTATATATAGGTAGCTTAATAGAAGAGGGTGTAATGCCATATGAATTGTTTAAATTTAAAAAATAAATTGTTACACTAAGGTCTAAGAAGAAGGAAGAGATCATGTATTTGTTGATTTGTGTTTTAATTTTTAGTATTTTTTATCTTTTGAATTTTTATAAATTGAAAAAAAAAATTTATTAAAATAATAGAATTTGATTTTTCTGGTTTAGTCTTTTTTTCCTTCTAAAATCCAATAAATTGATAACACGATTTTCAACCGGTGCTTGTCGCCTGAATCACAACCTTCCTAATTATTTTAATTTCTTGGCTAGAAGAATCTCAAATTCTCAATGGATTCCTTATATTGATGACTGTTACAGAGATGTTTGTTTCTCGGATCATATCTGCTACTTGAATTCCCTGTTATTCTTTTTTCTTGATTAGATCATATAGTATACGCATTTCGGGAGTTGCATTATATGATGCCCGTTGGAGCTGGCCATGGTGAAGGTATTGTTGGAATCTTCAATTCCTAAACTCTAGGATCATCCATGTCAAATATGATTCTTGATATTGATTTGTTATTTCTAAACCTGATTGTGATTCTTTGGTCTTCCTCAATTAAAACATTCTATATCCCTGGTAGGGCTGAATAGCAACTCCGATGAGCAAGGGTTGCAAGTGGCGGCTTTGATATATTGGAGATCAAAATCTTAAACTCTGAAAGCTCAAATAAAATAGATAGTATTAATTTTATTCTTATTAGGCTCAAACCGATAAATAATATTAACTTATTTTAAATTCAATAAGAGAAAGTCTTGGGAGTCAATATTAAGGAGACAATAGGAAGCTAATATCATTTTCTCTTCTATTCTCTCTCATCTTTTACCACCCACTATTTCTCTAATTATACTTATTAGCTCCCTATTGAACCTCTAACATTGGTTCCATAGCATTAATATATAGTCCGATCCTTGATCATTATTTTAATTTGGACAAGTCCATCTGTAATGATTTAAAAATCTCAATCTGGCCCTCTAACATTTAAAAATTAGAATAAATAAATCCTTAAAACTGATTTGTGAAGTTAGGATATAGAGTTGATAAATTAATTATAAAGACCTATTTATCCTATTTTATAAAGGATCCAGGGGTCAGATTGAGAGTTTTGATAATTAATATAATTATACTTAATATATATAACTCACAAAATAAATTTAAAAAAATAATTTTTTTAAGAGGTACCTCTTCTTCTCGCTTCCCGTTAAAGGAAGAAGATGCTTGCAAAAGGAAACAAACATAAACAATGTACGTATATTATAGTTAATATCAATATCAATTAGGGTTCATTTAAAAATGAACTAACTTTGGATTTTTTTAAAAAAAATAATTGGAGATAAATGAAAATAAAAATTATTTTAATTTTAATTTAATTTTGATACATTATTAATATAAGGTGGTAATTATTTAGGAGCAGTTAGTTGACTTAATATGAAATTATCATTTTGCATCGTTAGATTATATTTTGGTTAAATATTTTAATTTATCTAACAATAATTAATAAACAATTTCACATGAAGTCAACTGTATTTGAGTATCTATTTTAATATAAAATCTGGACAAAGTCTTAGCTACCAATATTTTGGTAACCAATACCAACTAACAAAATTAAATATTATTATTTTATTAGATTTCATCTTCTATGGCTTGAATTTTTTTTATTTTATTGAACTTTTATCTATTATTGATTATTATTAGTCAAAAATTTATTAGCTGCGTACCATGATTGAAAACTGATTTACACTTATATCTTGCATAATGCCACGGAAATATTAAAAATGTTGGAGTCACTGCAAATATTTTATTACTAAGTAAAAAATAATACTATATATTAAAGTAAATGTTAGTCCATTTAAATAAGTGTTAGAAGTTCAAAATCTATACATGCAAGAACTCAATGATCAGCGGTACGATAAATCTTTAAATAGAGCTTAAATTCGCAACGAATTAGTTCTTAATCTATTAAATTGAGAGAGTAGGAAAAAAAATTAAATTGTCGATGTAAAACAAAAAATATGAATTTTAAATTTGAAAGAAATAAGATTTTTAAATTAAAAATAGTAAATCTTATCACTCTCTGAAAAACGATGTGCAAAAATCTAAACACAGGCAATATAAAGATTAATTTTAGATTTTCATTAACAGTATCAAAAAGCAGAAAATAAACGAAGAACTACGTACCATAACTCAGGAGAGAAAAGCAAAAGAAGGTACAGCTGTATATGGCACACACGTAGAAGATGACATGATGATGACGATGGTAACGGTGAAAATGATGTAATTGTAAACGGGATTTGAGATAGAAAGCGTCTTAAGTCTTAACTGAGAATAACACATTAAACATGTTTTTAGTGAAAAACTCATAAAACTTAAGGATTATATATAATAGAGTTAAACACCTCTGCGTCCCTATACATTTTGCTTTTAACTTTGTTATCCCCAAACATTTTGAAATCCCAAAACGATTCTCAAACATATTAAAAAATGGACTCATCAATCCTTGTCACTGGTAGGTTCCAAGTGTGACGTGTTAGTTATCAATCTATGTGGCATTGCTTATGTACTGACACATCACACTTAAAACCTGCTCTCAACCAATAGTAAAGGTTAATGAGTCCATTTTCTAATATGTTTGGGGGTCGTTTTGAGATTTCGAAATTTTTAAGGATGGCAAAGTCCAAAAACAAAATGTATAGGGCTGGGGAGAAATTTTACTCTATATTATATCAGATCAGAGATTATTATATAGATAAATCAAACTTTTAATTTTAATTTAAATTTTAAATAATTACAATGGTAACTGATCAAAACTAAATACTATGGTACCCTTTTCTATTTTTTTTTATAACATGGAAGCAAAGAAAAGAAAAAGAACAAAGAGTACCCTCTTCTATTTAGATAATAATTTATCATTTCTAAGATATTAGATTAAAATTAATTCAAAAATCAGTTTTTTTTAAAATTTAAATGTATAATTTTATTTAAATAATTTTTTTTTATATATTTTACATTTTTTTATAAGATGAATAAATAATATAATAGTTTTTGTATTCTTTTCTCATACACAAAAAAGACAATTGATATAATAGATCTCTTTTTATTCTCTACATTCATCCTAAATTAAATTCAATAAAATTAAAAAGTACAAAAATATTAATATACATTTCAGTTCTAAAAATATTATTTATTGTAAAAAAAAATTATTTATTAAGTTAATTATGAATTAAAATATTAAAAAAAAGTAAATTACCGTTTGAATAAAAAATATGCCGTAGTATATCCTCAACGGATTAACAACGTAATTTAAATTTTGAATTTAAAATTTAAATTATAACAAATAAATTTGTAGATATACAGCGGAATGATAATTACATGAGAGACAAGAAGAAGGAACATGGTGGGCCTAATTGCCTAAATGTGCTTTAATATTATTGGATTTTATATTTTTACAAGATGATTTTGATATAGAAATGGTATTATTGTATTATCAATCATAAAACTTAGTTATTAAATATAAAATACATAATAAAAATGAGTTAAATAATATACACATGTATCAATAATAATAACAAATTTTAATATATAAATATTTTTTTTCGTATTAATTGTATTTTGATTTGTTGCTTATCATTGTAGCCAAGGAAAATGTATTTTGATTATCCATTATTACACCTCGTATATATTATTCTCAGCTTTTAACCCGCTATTATTTTCTTTTGCCCTTCATTCTGTCTCTTCTAAAAATTAAACAAATATTCTACCTCTTATTTTGATGATAGCTACTACTCATCATTTAGCTTTTTCCTTTCCCTTTCAGTTCGTTTTTGTTAATTGGCTGATTGACTAATGACACGACCCAAAACAAAACCACTGTCACTAGGCATACATAGAATAGAATGGAAAACACACAAATTTCTCGTGATATCAGGTATTTTATTATTTTTAATAAAATAATTTTAAATTAATTTTAATTATAAAATATTTTATAATTAAAATTAATGACTAAAAATATTAAAATATTTAATACCATAAAACATTTGATATAGTTTTGAATTATACGAAACACATTAAGTAGTGACGATAGAGTAGTGGTTAATTGTATATCGGACGTGACGTGGAATAACATGAAAATTGTGTAGAAGATAAGAGGCCACGCCGTGAGGGTTTATTATAAGTAGTGTAATTAATTACACGTAAGTAGTTAATTAATTAAGGCGGCAAATCATGCACAATTGAAGAGTGGGTAGAGGTAGAGGGCTAACACGTGAAAGAGACAAGTGATTTCAATCCCTTTCATCATTTACTTACACTAGATACTAATGAGGTATTATTAATTAATTAAAATCCATGATAAGAAATTCTAGGGTTATTTCTCTACCGAGTAGTATTTATTAAAATTAAAGTTAATTAAATTCAGAAATTTTATTAGGTACTTAATATTTTTTATTTTAAATAAATATTAATTATTTTTTTATATTAAAAGTAGTGTTAGCTCCTAGTATCCTCTTTAAGTATAATTACTAGCAGATAAATAATAATAATAATAATGAATACTAATTTCTAGAAGATTTTTAATTATAAAAGGTTTTCATGCTTACAACAAGATCGTATTCTTTCATAAGTGTGTCTTGCTTCAAGCTCAATCAAGATTAGTGTTTGGCAACAACATCTCCAAGTTTTTTTTTTAAAAAAAATCATCTATGAGCGAGGATCACTTTCTCTAGACAGAGACTTTCACAAACTCATAAAAGTGATAATACATAATAGAGACGTGGATATATATATATGGTGGCAATGGTGGGTACGTAATTGTTTCATATTTTTCTGGAAACTATTCAAATGATCTCCATCTATTATTATTGATGATGTTCCACTAAATATACTCCTTTCCCAAAATAATAATTATGTTGTTATTCTTATTATTCACAATTCTTGAAGCTCACAACTATTAAAATTTCACCATGCATGTTTCCTCTCCAATAATGACATGTTTAATTTTTACTAACACATTATTCTTTATCTCAACCTTGTACCTTATATTCCAATTGTTTATGCATCAAAGTTCCATTCTTTATTTATTTTTGCCATTAGTTTCTTTTTTTTAGGTAAGTACTCATGTACAAACTCACATCATACATTTATGATACGGATTTCTTTTTTAAATCACTAATTAAAATTTTTTTAAAAAGAATAAAAGAAAAAGAAAACCTACAACACATACAATTTTTACTCTCTTTTTGTATCTATGAATCATTTTACTCCGTATGAAATTGTTAAAGAAAAAAATTTGGTTAACTTTTTTTTTCCCCTTTTTAAGAGAGTGTATCCTGCTTTTTTTGCTTTTCAGGCCTAGCTATATTATATATTCTAATTGAGCAATGCAGGGAAGAGACCAATCCATAAGTATAATTAGAGAAATAGTGGGTGATAAAAGGAAAGAGAAAAAAAAATAATATTAACTCCCTGTTATTTCCCTAATATTGGCTCCCAAGACTTTCTCATTGCGATTTAATCCACAACAAAAACAATATTCTATCAGTCAACATTATCAATTTTAACCAATTAATTTATTTTGAGATAATCTTGTAATTTCTTACATTCATCATCTTTCTTTTCACCTCTTTCCCTTTTTCTTTTCTTCTCAACACAACTTCATCCGCTATATTGCTGACTGTTATCTTAAATGACTATAAATTAAAAAATTTAAAACCTAAAACTCTTCAAAAAGTAAGTATTAATTAAAATTAATTTTACAACAAAGAGAAAAGATAAGCTAATATTAATTATTAATTAACTAAAAATAATTAATTTTCAATACTTAATTATTGCCATTAATATAACACTGTTTAGAGTAATCATCCTATTGGTAAGTATTAGACATAATCTTATTATTACCATAAGCAATTTGACTTTAATAATATTTATTTTAAATGTGATAAGACTCATATCTACATTAATCACTGAATTTCACATATTCCGACTCATCTCTAGTTTTTAGATTACATAAGGCTATTAAATTTGGTTTGATTCTTAAAACTACATTAATCACTGAATTTCACATATTCTCGCGTGGAGAATTAAAAATAGAAAAATTGAAAAGAACAATAATACAATCTTAACACAAAAGAATTAACATGAAAATTCAAAAATAGGAAAAAATCACGATCGTTGTCAAACGAGAATCAAAAAAATATTATTATATAAAGTATTATATCCTAATATTTTCTACTCTGACACTAAATTCACCCATATTTCTTACATCAAGCGATGTGAGACTTCTTATTATATACATTATTTTCAACCAAACACAACACATACATCATCAAATCAACTATCTATATATTAGGTTATCTTAAATTCTTCATTATTTAATTTTTTGGGCAATAATTGTGACCATATCATTAAGCATGCGTACGTGTCAAATTTTATCCTAATTTGCTAACTAAAATAGTCATGGAATTGCAAATTGTTGTTCCCTGAGGAGTAAAATTAGGTACTCCAAACAATCCATTATATCTGATCTCTTTTAAGCATTACATTATAATTATTTAATTTTAATATAAATTTAGTATAAAAAATTTTATACGTAGATTTAATTATATATATAATTAAAAAAGTGTTGTTCATATTTATTGTCTAAATAATTATCTAAAAATATAAATATAATTAAATAATTGTGTAAAAAAAATTTGCATGTCAATATATCAAATTAAAATCTTATTACTAACAAGTTGATTAACGAAAATTTCTAAAGATCTAAGATGTTGAGATGCCACGACTGATAAAATCTCGTTGGTTGAGAGACTTAGCTTGAGAATAAATTATGAGTATAGAATATAATAAACAATTAATGTATTTATTGTTTTAAGATGGAGTCAAGATATGATATCTAATCTATCATTGTAATTTCTTACTTAACCCACTAGCTAGTGTCTTCGGACGAATATCATTGAATGGCGTGTTCATAATATATCTAACATATAAATATGACGCTTCGACTAATTGTAGGAACCGTATTTCTCATAGCTTCTCTATATATCGTTTTGACTTATCTATGTTGCATCAAATACGACTCGTTAAGATGTTAAATGTATACTAAAAATTTATATTTATTGTATATTTTATATTTAAATATACATTTTATATTAATAATTGATTTGATAATTAATTTTTAATATACTTATAATAATATTATTATTATGTTATTGATAAACAATAATATCTTATTAGGATTTTTTTTTTTTAATTTTACTTTAAAATCACTTCAACTAAAATGACTTTTGCAAAATCTAAGCCACACATCATCAATAATTTTAACAAAGTATATTAAGTAATGATTATAAGTCTTAATTTATTATATCAATTATTAATTTTTTGTAATTAAATGATAATAAATTTAAATATATATGTTATTTTTTAAAAAAATAAAAGGGATAAAAAGTTTTATAAACATTATTTCAAAATTAAGAGAAAAATTAAAAAAATGGTTAGGACCCATTCATTTCATCAAACATTATGATCCCAAATGCCAAATAGCTGTAATACAAAACCAAAAGTAGACTTCACTTCCCAGCCTCAAATGTTTGCGTTGAATGGTTGGTCAACCATCAATATTTTTTTGGTTTCCTATTATTCCTTGTAGATCTATAAAAACAAACATAAAAGTAATAATTGATGGAATGTTTAGATTAGATATATATTAATTAAAAAATATAATATAACTGCAATAAATTCCGCAAATAGCGAAACCGCCATTAAATGAACAATTTCGGCAGTTTTTTCGGCGGTTGATGTAAGAATCACTGCAGAACGGATAAATAGCATAAATATAGCGGCGGTCAAGGTCGGAATCATTACAAAATATATTTTTATTTATTTAACATTATTTTTAACTTAAATTTCAATTTAATTAAAAATTATAATAAAAAAAATTTAAATGATAAAAATAATATTTTACGTCGCTCAAATCTAATTAATTAAAAATGATAATTTCAATTTTTAATTACTAAAAGAGGGAGCTTATAAGTGTGGTGCGGCAACACCTTTAGTCCACCATATGGAGGAGCATAGTTCACGAGTCTAAACTGCTGATTTATAACTGATTTAATAAAAACCGCTTGTTTTCAATTGGTGTCATTTAGCAACGATTCTTAAATTGCTGCTAAATGCACCGCCATCGTATTTTGTATTTCGTGACCATTGTTCCGGTAATTGTGAAAAACTGTGAAAAAAGTATTTAGCAACGCCGTTATAGGCGACGGTTGGGTAACCGCCGTAAAATAATTTTGTGGCGATAAAAACCACTGCACAACAAAAAATTGCTGCTATTGATTTTTCTTGAAAAATAAGAATTATATTTAATTAAATATTTCAGATTATCTAATATATATATATATATATATATATATATATATATATATATATTTAAAAAATAGAAATTATATTTAATCGAATATTTCAGGTTATATATATTAATTAAAAAATATATTATATATAGTTACCTAATATATGATAATTATTAGCTTTGCCAAGTGCTAACTAAGTTGTTTCTTAATTATTCTCTCTCAAAACCCAACCTTAGTCATTGCTATCAAACTCGGTTGGGGTTGTAGAGAGTGGGTTACACAGGAGAGAAAGCTTGAGCAACAAGTTAAGGTGAATTATACAGAAAATTTGATGGTAGATAGATCACACCTTAGAGAAGTTAAAATAAAAAGTAGATTTATATAGCATCTACAATCAGTACATACAAAAGCTATATATATATATATATATATAGTTAACCTATCTCTAGCTCACTTATTAACTCAAAATAAAACTAACTTGGTTGGCTTTAAAAATATTAGAACTAACTTCTGTAGCTAATAACCAGCCACTAACCCTAAGCATTACATACCAATGATCTATCTAGATAGCCACTGCTGTATCTTATGCATGTTAATTGCTTCTTGCTCTATAATATCTTCCATCCAAGTCACCAATGATTATTTCCCCATAATTAAAGAAGCAGTACCAAGGTGATGATACATTATTAGAGTTTCATCAAGAGAATAGAATGGCACACAGGTTAGTGATTATGATTATTGTTTCAGAAATCTCAGAATAGAATATAGAAAAGGTCGTGTTGGGTCTAGTGTTTATTTGATAATAAATCAATCAATGTAATAACTAACCAATTAATCTTTTGTATTTTATTTTAAACTTGTAATTTTTTTTTTTAATCTGTTCAAGTTTATTTCCCTTTAAAGATACGCTATTTACACACTAAAGTAAGCTAGTAGTGTATAATACATATTAAAATAAAAAAATACACATTAAAAATACTAAAATTACAAATTTATTAATATATTTTCATATATAAATACATGATAACTGATTTTGATGTGCAAATAAAATTTTTGTTTCCGATATCACCAGATCCTATCTTCAAAACCTAAAGGTTTTTTTTTTTTTTTAATATCCTTTACAACCAATCAAGTAGTATATTTTTATGCCTCTCTGTATATGCTTCCATCTATAAAGGTTATTTTATGTTTTAGTTTGAACCCATAAGTCTTCTTGCTACCTTTGGATTCTACAAAAAATCACAGGAAATTTGAGATTATATATATATATATATATATATATATGTTGATGATGATATACTAATCACAGGAAATAATTAAATCATCTTAATGCTATACAATGTACAATAGTCATGTCTTTAATTATTATTTCACCAACATATGTACTCACTCAGAAATTGTGTGGATTCAAAATCTGCTTAGAAAACTCCATATATATTACCTCTCCTTCAATACCTACTTTGTACTTTGACATCATTATTAGTGCACTACTATTGCTATATGCTAATTAATCTTATTCTTCACAATAGGAGTAAGACCTGTGAAACAAAGCAAATTACATGTGGTGCACATTAGTTCAATTGACTAGGCCAAGATCAGATATATATTTACCATCCAATTTCTTTCTCATTAAATTCATTTCAAAAGATTAGATAGATTCAAACTCAAAGTCACCCCTAGTTATGTTAAATTTGAGGGGGCTAATAGGGGTAATAGTAAGCACTGCAATGATTTTATTTGTAACTAATTTATTAGAGGCTAAGTTGCATTTGTTAGGTTAGAGGTAATTACCGGTTATATATTACCAATTCTATTATTCTATTTTTATAAGAACATAATTTTGTTAATAAATTAAAAAAATAATTTTCTTAATAAAGTTTTTTTAATTTATCAAAAATCTATATCAAATAATTATAATATAATGTTTAATAATAAAAAATTAATTTTAAAAGGAGTGAATATAAAAAATAATAATAATTAAATAAATATAAAATAATATTTAATAAAATATATGTATTAATTAGAAAACATAATACATACTTATAATATATATAAGCATAACATACAATAAAAGTTAATTTAACCTAGCGATGAAGTAGTTTGATGAATAGTTTAGAAAAAATGACATGTTGAGAAATTGTATTCCAAACAATGGTAATCAAATAAATGAGCTCATATTCTCTTTCAACTCTATCAATTATATATATAATAATATTAGTTAATCAATAAAAATCAGTCAATAATTTATATTAAATGTATTATTTTTTTAGGTTTTGAATATTTTATTTTAAAAAATATAAAGTTGATTAATGGATACTTTAGGTTTCAAATATTTTATGCCTTTTATTGTGAAAATTCTATAAACAGTAATTACCAATTTTTTACTTTTTATTAGCTAATTTGTTGGTTAAAAAAATATTAATTACCTATTTTCTTATACATATTATCGATGCTCCACATAAATGATATTTATTTGTATTATTATATCTTAAATATCCTTATTAAACTTCTTTTAATAGTTATTTATATGAAATCAAGACTTATATAATTTATTTTTTCTGATAAGTTTACAATCTCAGGTGGAGTAAAAAAGGAGTGAGAATGTTCTAAACAGAAAATTAAAAAACTCGAAAAGAAAAACGCGATGCAACAATCCAACCAAAAGCTCACCAAGAACACCTAAATCAAAATACACGTATCACACATGCACCACCAAAAAGACTAAAACACCAAAGATACTGTCTATTTAATTATTCAGAAACTCGCCGTTAGAAGTGTTTATAAGAATTATATGAATTAAAATATAGTCTTAAAAAATGTGTACACTACACTCAAATAAAAATATCATGAAGTGAACTTTATTTTAATTTGTTTTATAATAAAAATAAGGTTAATGACTTAAATATAATTACCCTCTAATTTATAAACACGAAATCCCATTTTATTTTTCATATTATTGTTATATTATTATTTACTTTTTCCCTTAATTTTAAGTTAATACATAAGCCATGCATCATTCGTCAACCTTTCTGAATACATATTATTAGTGAATTATCTCTATTTATTTATTTTGCTTTTGATTGTTAACTGGTTCTTTAATTTTCTGGCCGCTTCTTCGTGCTTCTTTTTTTAATTCCATAGTCCCACTCCCACCACTATAGTATAATAGTGACCCCTTAAATTGGTAGGCTAACTTAATTAATAAAAAAGAAACTAATAAATCTCCTCTTGTATGTTAAGAATTCTATAATTGTTAATGAATAAATAAATTTGGTTTTAAAATTAATAATGTCCCAACATAAATAATGAAACTATAAATTAAAAGAGTAATATTACCTAATTAACATTAGGGATTAATAGATAGTCAATGAATATAATTAAAAAAAATAATAGATGATAAAAAAAAAATATATATTAATTTTTTATTGTTTTTTTAATATTGACTATTAAGATTTTTTTAAATTAAAAATAACTTTTAAATAATAATAATATACCGTACTTTAACGGGTTAATAATGTTCATTATTATGGGTGGCTGTATCTAGATTCTAGAATGAAAGACCCACGGTGAAATTGATTATAGAATACTAATAAGGCAAAAGGCAAAATAAAGACACACAGTAACACACACTGTATTGTCCCTTTTCTTTAGACATTATTTTAGTACGGAGGTAATTTCCCAACAATCAATAGTGTGGCATGAACAATATCATTAAATTGATGCCCACGTTAAGTGATATGAAGTAGGGCCGTGAAACAGATCTGCCTGGCCTATTTAGGTCCGATTTTATACGAGTTAATTTTTTTTTAATTCAGCTCATTTATATTAAGTTCGACAAGTAAATGGATTATTCGTTTAATTAATTAATTATTTATTAATTAAGTTAGACATTAATTTTTAACTTAAAAAAATAACTTTTGATAAAAAAAAATACTTTTTTTAATAAAAAAATCTTAGAAAAAATAAAAATTTTTAATTAATTGATCAGATTTTCAGGTCGAATAAAATAAATATAAGAAAAAATATTATTTTTAAAAAAAAAAATTAAATAAACGGGCGAACCCGTTCAAGTTTGGATTTTTTTGAGTTAAACGGGCTAGTCCGTTTAAACCCGAATTTTAAACGATCCGAACTCAAAAATAAAAGTCTGTCCGTTTAAACGGATAAACGGGCTGGCTCGATGGGTTTGATCCATTTTGACGGTCCTAATATGAATACAAGGCCATAATAATTATAATTATCTAATTTAGAATAAATAAAACTCATTATTATTATCTTTATTTTATATTATTTTAAATTAAGTAATTGTTCTGATCCCTTGAGTTCATATCATTAAGAAGAATAAAAAAGAAAAGAAAGAGGGCACAAGTGTAATTGAAACACGGTGCAAATAAATTGAATTTTTTTGGATGGTTGACTGAATATTTGTTACTACTTAATAAGAATTTATTTGTTAGCTATACTAGGATTATAAGAACTGAGTATATTGTTTAGACGTGCACGAGTGTATATATGATTAAATAGGAAGAGTAGTGTGAATAATAAATTTGAGGAGATATAAATGTAATTAACCTTTTTGAATTTGTGTAGATTTTATCAACTGAAATTAATCATCACTCTGACGAAATTACACATGATGACATGGTTAGTTGATATGTTGATTTGGCACAATAAGTAACACATTAATAGCACATAGTTTAAGACTTTGAACGAAGAAAATGAGTAAGCTACTAATAAAGTAACGAGATTAAAAGTAAAAGGATTTAATATACACACATCTCCCCCTTTGACTTACACATACATTTTCTTGAAAGACTTTAAGAAAATTTGCATCTATATAGTAGAATCTGAAAACAGATCCGATACAATGATTTCAAACTCGATTATCTTGGTAAGGTAAGTAAACTCCAAGTGAGAATTCAGAAATTTAGTTTATTTGATTTGATGTACCTTTAAGCACATCATCAGACGATGATGACATGTTGTCATCTAAGTACTATGACAACAAGTTAGCTATGCGGAGACTTTATTACATAAGTTAAAATAAAAAAAAATATTAAAATTATTCACAAAAGATTTAGTTATCAAAAAAACTACTTATAAAATAAATAAATAAATTTTTTATTTATTAAAAATGGGCTCCACATCATAAAACTATCCAAACGTCATTATTAATGTATTATTTTGGGTAATTTTGGATATCTTTATCATGTGAAGTCAATCTTTCATGGATAAAAAATTCATTTTTTTCATTCATGAATAATTTTGTCTGAACCTTAATCTTTTTGTGGGTCGTTTTGGTATTTTTTTTATTAAAATATATAGTAACATACTAGGCAGAGTGTAATGATAATATTATCCAAAAATGCATATTATGGTAAAGAGTTAAAATAATAAAGAGATAAATTTTTTTTGTCAAAGATATATCGAGAAGAGATTCCAATTTAAGACCTCTATCGAAATAAAAAAACAAATATCATTTAAACTATATCTCATTAGCTAAAAAGATGAAGATTATTCTGACAGATAAGCACCACTTCTTCCTGTTTCTTTTGTTCAAACTACAGGGACTGATGCACCGCGTGTACGTGGAGAGGGAAAATGAGCTAGTTGATTAGACTGGAAGCAAAATGGTGTCGAAGATTTTCTTCAACGAAGAAATCATCGGAGGGTTAGTGGAGCTGACCGCGATGCTGAGGAACGGCGACAGAGACGTGGTCGTTGAGAGAGGAGGGATGGAAATGTTCTAGTAGTGAGGCGCTGCATGGAGATGGTGACCGTGATTCACTTGGAGTTATCCAGATGATAACTTTTCTAATTTGTGGGTGATCGCTCTATTTTATTTTCGATGATAACTTCTTTTATTTTTGAATAATAATTTGTTTGTTTCAGATAATAACTACTAATTGAATTTATTAATTTTTTAATAACTTTTTAATATTGGTTCCGTAACACTGTTCAGGGAACCAACATTAGAAAGTCAATAATTAAATTATCATCCAAAATTTATATAAGTTATCATATGTAGTTCATATATCCAACATTAAGTTATCATCCAAAATTATATGAGTTATCATCCGTAATATATGTTGGCTCCATAATCGTCATAATATATTGGTTCTCTAGTTTTTTTTTTTTATATATATAATTACTGACCATATAATATATTGATTTAAAAATAAAAAACAAAGTAAGGAGATGGGAGTACGTAGGGTGAATAATAAATAAGAAGGGCATCAACGTGGGAAGATGGAAGCCCCGTCACGAGTTTTTCGACGGTGGGTGAGCCACGACGGTAGCATTCATAGAGGGTCTACGTGGCACCATCTCCTACCACATATTTGTCGCTTTCACTTAACCCCACATCTAGGTCCCCCCACACCACCCCCCGGCCCCCCATCCTCCCCCATTCATCTTCTCTCTCTCTCATTTATTTTTTCTAAATATAAATTTTACTTTTTTATTTTTTTTTTTAATTATATATACTACATATCCACACTTTTCTAACTACCGTTTGAAAAAAAAAAAACACACAAATGAACTAGTAATTACTAATTACACGTAGAATTTATTATTTTTCTAATAATTAGTCATTAATATTTGAAATTAAAAATTGATAGTTATAATTAGATAGTCATAAGTAGTCAATATTTTTTACATATTTATTAATTGTTATTGAATTATTAATAATAAATATATAAAATTAGATGTTGTAAATATATAATTATGAATATTATTTATATAAAATTATTGATATTAGTTAAATAATATAACTTTTAATTATAATTACCTGCCTTGTATCATTGTTTTATTTAAAACGATTGGCTAAAAGATATGATATTGACTATATATTGGCTAAAAAATTATTCATTATCTATAATTTTTTTATTTATTTTTCCATGAAATTGAGATTTTTAAGTCTATATATAGTACAAAATTAATTAATGGTTAAGTTAACGTTGATGTTCACTCATTCGTATTTAACACCAAAATTTTCGTTTTAACTATCACTTTTTGTTCGTATATAAGTATAACCGAGCCCATCAAAATAAGTTAGACTCATTTTTTATATACAAGAGAGTAATATTATATGCATTATCTTTTTGTAAACTTTTTATATATCTTTCACTTTTGATATTAAAGCTGATTAATAAAAAATGAGAAAAGACAAAAAAAAGCGTAAAATTAGTACAACTATAATTTTTCTTTATAAAATACAATAAAAACGGACAAATCAAAAATGACAAAGAGAAAAAAAAAAGCAATTTAATTTATTTGAATTTTTAAAAAAATTATATATATATTTTGTTTCTCAAGATATCTCCCAATCCGACTGGTCGATAACTAATTCTTCAAAAATCTGAGCTCTATTTAAGGGATTACCGCTGGCTACTGAGTTGCTGTATGCAAAAGGCGAGATTCGAACCCTTACACTTATTTAATCGGACTACTGAGCTAATCACTAGACCAATCTAAATTGGTTATATATTATTTAATAATGCATGCATGTCCTAAAAGTAACCATACAACATAACCGTTTATTCTTAAATTTTTACACAATTTTTATAATTATAGATACTTTTAGAAGTACATTAAATATTTACATTAAGAAAAAAAAAAGTTTTTTTCTTGGCCATGGCATCATAGGTATAAGGTATAGTGGACCCTCATTTGCCTCTCCTATAAATCAGTTACACTCCTTTGTGGCTTTTTATTACACTTCCAACACCATAAAGCAACTAGCACGAGTGCCTCGCTTTGCTTTGCTACCTTCTTCAAATACCAAAAACCAAAAACAAAACCAAAACACACAACAAACAATCAAAATCACTTAGATACCCTTCCATATATATACACTTTACTTTCTTTGTAGCTACTTCTCCACTCTAAATCTCTAGAGAAAAGAAGTAGTAATGCTATAGATAGCCATTGTTGTCTCTACCATATTATTAGTTAATTAGTTTTTCCTTTTTTATTCTCTGTGCCCCATTTTGGTTAATTTGATTTTATTTTATGAGTATATTTAATAAAATCAAATTAATCATATAAAAATATGGGAAGGGCACCTTGTTGTGAGAAAGTGGGGTTGAAGAAGGGAAGGTGGACAGAAGAGGAAGATGAATTATTAACAAAGTATATTCAAGCCAATGGTGAAGGTTCATGGAGGTCATTGCCCAAAAATGCAGGTATGTATTATGTATGTAGAGTAGTTATCATTATTAATTTATTTTTAATCTTAATCTTTTTTTTTTCTCTTCCGTGTACTACGTATATTATTATTTTGTTAATTACTGTAGTACTATTTTAGGTGAGTTTGATTAAATTAATTATTTTTTATCATGCACATACAGTTATTCAGATATATCATTATTAAATTTTGTTAAAAATATAAACAGTGAAAAAGACAAAAGTGTCTCTAATATTTTCTTCTCTCTTTATTAAATATTAATTCTCTATTCTTCTAAGTTTTTTTTTTTTTTAATAATACAAGGTATAATAAGTTAAAATTAATTAATAACACTTTGGAATTAAAAATGACACTTTTGGAAGAAAAATAATTAAATGAGAAGAG
>JASCZI010091536.1:12109-24106 GCA_036250425.1 Stylosanthes scabra | reverse complement strand
ATATATATATATATATATATATATATATATATATATATATATATATATTTACCTTATGTGAAGAGGGGACATGCTGTTGAAGAAAACTTTGGTTCGATTTGGATCGATGTTGTCCTGCACCCATTTTGACCAAGTGTTTAGGACTCTTCCATATGCAATTGGCCTTTCTACTTCATCATACTCCGTTGACCCTTCATCAAACGATCCACGTCTTTTTTTGCAATATCCAACATGCCAAACACAAACTCCAATTCACAAATTTGCATTTTGTTCCAAAGACAAATTATATTTAAATAATACACACTTTAAAAATAAAAGAGTGTGTCCGAATAGATTGACGTTATTGTTTCTAGATTTTATAATTAACTAATTAATGAATCACAATTTACAAAAGTTTGAATAAAATTTTAAATAGTTGATGCTATATGATATCGATTCTTTTTTTTTTAATTCTTTTGCAATTCAACAAAAAATCGAATACAACATCTTTCGTTCGTAAAAATTTTGATATCAATCATGATACCACTTTGAGAGTCAAGTATAATAAGATGTGATAAGTAATTAGCAATGACTAATTTACTAAACGATATGTTATTAGTGCATATTTAATTAAGAAGAATTTTAATTTGAAAAGGTTTTTTGTTGAATAACATAAGGAGAGTTGTGTATATATTTATTTTAAATATTAATAAAAATAAAATGACACGCTTTTAAATAATTATTTATAAGAATGAATTTTTCACTTTTTTATTATTTTAATTTTTCACCCTAACATGCATCTTAAGTTAAACCCTAATTATATAATACCATTACTAATTAATAAAAAGTGATAGAGAAATTAAAATATAAAATGCATTTCAGATATTTCGTGATATATAGTAATTCAATAATTTTAATCGTTGATTTCAATTATAAAATTATTATAAAATATATACATATTAAAATCAACGAGATAATTGAAATCAACCAATAAAATTATTGAATTATGACATACATAAAACAATGGAAACATTTACTAAAGTATAGTATTGTTATGGTGCTTACAAGACTTTCATAGTTGGTGTGTTCATCCACCATATGTAAGTGTTGAAAACAAGGTAGTCCACATTCTTCCAATTGGCACCATGCTTCTCAATTGATTCAGGCATGATGATTCTGTTCAATATGCTATGCATCTTTGGATCATCTGAATTTGACTCTACAATGAACGGTGCCCAGTGGAACTCCACCGTAGCATTGTAATCCTGCACACACACAGTAATAACTCTGTATCATGACAAGGTCCACCACATCTTATCCCTATGCCCTTCCATAACTACCGTTAAAAAAATTGGCACAATATTCCAAAGCTAGAGCATGAACACAATTTTGTTATCAAATTAATTCATTGCCCCACCATTGACATTTGACATGTAAGATGATTCTAAAATTTGCTTTAGAAAAAGTTAAATCTGATTCTGATTCTGTATTCCCAATAAATGGTCACCATTACTTAAGAGCATGTTAAATTATTAGGACAAATAATATATGGCAGTGAATAAAAATGGCCTTCTATGTTTCTCTTATGAAACACCTGGAGGAAAAGAATGAAAAGTGAATTATTTCTGGTTATAAAATTATTTTTTTAAAAAAATTTAAATCGATAGGAGAATACAATATAAATCACTATATTTCTAAAACTCTAATATGTTCCCTTATGCAATATTTTTTTTAATTATTCTTTTGAATTGCGTGAATTTTTGTATATGCTTTCTTTCTCTTTTATTTGCCTTATGCTAATTTTTTTTTTCGGGATTCAATAAAAATTAAATTTTAAACTTTAAGTCATGAACTTTTGATATCATGTCATGAAATCACGCTTCTCAAAAGTTTAAGCCGATAGGAGAAAAATATAAACTATTATACATATGACATTATCTGACACTAACTATTAACTAAGCTAATATGTTAGTCATAAGATGTAAGAATTTGATTGAAATTAACTTTGTGGTCCCAAATGAATGAGCAAAGAAACAAACCTCAAGTTTGAAGACAGAAATGGAGCCAGACTTGTCCAAGGTCTTTTTGCCTTGAGGGACAGCAGACTGTACCAAACAAATCATTGATTCCCACTGGTTCCTGTTCAATGAGTCTCCAACAAACATGAGCCTCTTCCCTCTAAGCTTCTCAAGCAAAACCTTTGCTTTAAACCTTATCAAACAATTTCACACATAAAAAACATAATTAGTTTATCACATCTCCCTAAAATCTGAAGTAGTAAGAACATAAGAACATGTTGCGAATAATATTCAAATAAGTTCCTAAAGTTACACATACACCCCAAACTGGTACTTTTAAAATTTGCATTCATGACTCAGATTAGTGTCTGATGAAAATTGTGTCAAACTAACCGTGAGTCACGAATGCAAATTTCAAGAACTAAACCGAGTAAGTAATTTTTCAGAGACTAGTTTGAAACAGACGTGCAACTTTTGAACAAATTCGAGTTAAAAACTCGTTTATTATTATAATTACTTGGGCAAGGAGCAATCTCTGGGTTGCCATCTCCAATTCTGAAACATGGAATCAGGTCTTCCATTCTTCATGCAGGTAACTTGTTCAGTGAGAAACTCACATTCTTCTTCTTTGTACAAAGGGTGACTCTCCTTATCCAAAACCCACTCACCTGTGAACAAATCACACTCTTCCGGAGGCAACTCAACCGTTTCTTCTTCCTCCTTTTCCACCGGCAATTCAATCTTCTCCTTCTCATTATGTTCTTCCTTCTGATGAAGCTGAGCTTTTGAAGTTTCTGTGGCATTATTGGCATCTTGTTGTTGTTGGATTTGTTGAGAAGAGTTGGGTTTAAAGAAGGAGAATTCAGCGAGCGACTTAAGGTCCTCGCTGAACATGAAGAAGACTCCAAAGACAAATATGGAGAACACCAACATGAATATGGAGAAGCTGTTATTGCTTCCACTCTTTCTTCCTTTCATTGTTTCAGAGCTCCAAAGCGAGTTCTTTCGGCGTAGTTGTTGGTTCATCACAAAGAGAGAAAGATTAATGTAACAGAACAGCTTTGAATTCTTTGTCTTATAGGCGAAGGAGATAGAAATATAAAGAAAGACATCATTTCATGATTATTATTATTATTATTATGGTTGGTTGAATGGTTTAGTATTATTATTATTGTTAGAACGTTTGAGTGTGTGTTTCAATTTGGGTTTGGTGAAATGGTGTTGTCTTTGAAGGAAGTAAATAAGGACAGAGAAGAAGGTATATTGGTGAAGGGAAAATTGTCGTTCTCAAAAACACACACACTAAAAGGGGTCAATGTTCTTTAATTTGTTTCTCTTATTTTATTTATTTATTTGTCTTTTCCTTTTTTTTTATTAAATATATAATGTGTGTCTGCAACTACTTTTTCTTGAGGGAGAGGGAGGGATGGAGATGAAATAAAAGAGGAGTGAGTTCAAAGACTTGGGAAGAAGTTAGTCATAGTCTGAATCAGTTGAAGGGAGTAGTTTGCATAGTGTGGTGGAGTTGAAGCTTCTTTGGTAGACACAATGTTGTTGTCTTTGAGTTTCACATTCATGGTAGTCACAGGTTTTTCTTTTTTATTCCTTTTATTTTATTTTCGATAAGGATTAGGATGAGGAGTATGTGTAAAGTGGTTTTTTTTTTTTTTTTAAATATTAGAAGGTAGATTAATAGATTAACCTTTTATGGTTATGTTATGTTATTTTTTTATTTTTCATAAAAAAATTTTTGTTCAAGATTAATAGAGGTTATAGGTTGAAAAGGAAATAAAAAATATATTTGTTCCTACTATTTCAAATTATTTATTTTTTATCATTTCAGTTGATCAATTTTTTATTCTACCAGAAAATATTAATTTTCAGTAATTTTTTAATGTTATATTTCTTTTCTATTAATTAATCATCGGATGATATTCTATTACTTACCTAACACTATTCATATAAAAAATGTTGATTTTTTTAGCTTTTTCGTCAGTTATTGTGTTAAATTTGTTAGGTTGAGATTGTTATTCTATTATTCCCTTAATTAGAGTAGTGTTATTTGCTGCATATATTATAAAAGAAAGATTTCAGGTATATCGATATATCAGTATACTAATAACTTGTAACTGTTGATCTTAATTTATATAAAAATTAATGATCAGAGATTATCAATATACCTTTATATTGGTATACTTGAAATTTTTCCGATATTATAAGTTGAGGGATTCAATCCAAACATTAGCTAGCATTTACAGTTTAATCTGATCACTTTTCTTTCAATCAAATTGATTCAATGCTTTAGTTCAGAATTCCTTTAGTTGAATAAGCATGATATATAATGCTTCTATGTTTTTTGCATTGAATTTGTTATTCCTTATCAGTTTCTAGATCCGACACTTAACTAAAATATTTATCCGAAAGATCATTAAAGTGAGAAGATACAGTTGGCTCATCTCTTATATTTCTTTCTTTATTGATGTAGTCCACTCAATTAGGTTAATTAGTATAATAAGGACATATAGGTCTCATATAATATTGAAAGTTGTTCAGTTTAATATTGGATACCCAAAGGTACTAAAATGATGTTTAATAGTTAACAATTTGTATTACGTGAGCGTTGAGTATTTTGTCAACGTAAACAGTATTGTTTGGTTAGTTCAAACAATTTGATTTTATTTATTCATTTTTTTTTTAATTTTCTCAAACAATTTGATACTTAGTTCACTTTAATTAATAGAGTAAATTGTAAAAAATAATCAAGATTAAAAAACTGATATATATGATCATAAAAGATTCGAACGATAAAAATAACTTAAAAAATTTATATTTTTTTTTATAAAAAACCATTCTTTGTTAGTTTATTGCGTCATTAGAAAGGGAAACAGATGATATTTAATTTGGTATTTTTGTCAATATTTTAAATTTTTTTAGTATTTTTTCATTTGAATCTTTGGAGATTATTTTTGCCAATTTTAAAATCTTTTATAGTTATTTTCTGTGATTTACTCAAATTAATATGTTGAATTGGAATATTGAGAATAAAAACTAAAGTGATGAAAACGTTTAATCATATGAATTAAAGGTTTAATCTTTTTTATACACCGTGTAAAATATTTTATTAAGTTGTCTAATTGCATACGTTCTTTTAAATAACTATTTATCCTGCTAATATAAAAAGGAAAAGTTTATGGGTGAGGGGAGCCCAGGGAGCACATGAGCTTCTTCTTCTCTCTTCCTTGCTTGAAAGCACGAACAAACTCAATTTCTGCCTGCCATTGCTATCGATAAGACACCGCCGCCGCTGCCTCTTCCTCCTCTTCTTCTTATTCTCTTCATCGTCGCTTCCACCATCTCCGGCCTTCCCTTCGGATCAACCTCCACCTCCGGCACCATTCTCTTCATTCTCCTCCAAGTCTTCGTCACACTCCACAAGCTCCTTCGATCGGAAACAAAACACCACCGTATCGCTGAAAAACCAAATCGCGATCTGCAACACTCCTTCTCGAATCTTCTTCCTTCCACTGACTTCGCAACACTTTCGTGCAGCACGTGTGTTGTCGTACAGCCGCCTCCTCTCCTTCTTCTTCTTCTTCTCCTCCTCCTCCTCCTCCTAATCCTCCTCCTCGTCACTGCCACTGCACCGGTTCTTCTTCTTGCAGTTGTGGTCTTCTTCTTCTTCTTCTTGCAGTTGGGGTGTTGTTGTTATGTTGTAGTGGTGGTGGTGGTGGTGGTAGTGGTGCTGCGGTTGATGATGGTGATGGCGGTGGTGAAATTATGAATGATAATTGTATTCTGTTTTGGATGATATAGGGTTACGGATGATAATTGTATTCTGTTTCGGATGATAACTTGTATCTGTTTTGGATGATAACTTTTTTAGTTTTGGAGGATAACTTTAGTCAATTTTGCATGATAACTTCTAATTAAACTTATTGGCTCCCTAAGCGCTTCCTAATGTTGGTTCCGTAGTATTACTAATGTTAAAAATATATATTTTTTTTACGTAAAGCTAAATTAATACGAACCTAGACCCTAGTGTATTTGTTGTTGAAAATAATAGTAGCATATGTTTGTTTTTTCCTCAAAAAACATAGAGGGTTTCCGAAGTGGCTATGTTAATTTTGAACTTAATTTTTGTGAAATAGCAATCTCTTGGGGGTAAAGAAATTGTAGTCTTGTAGAGAATCTCAATCTAAGTTGGTCACCTGCAAAAAACTTTTATAAGGGTAGAAGCTACAAACTACTATGGCCAATTTTCTCAAAGCTATCCTGCTCATCACATTTCATCTTTGTAGTTGGTGCAACCATACAATCTGCTTCATTATATTTATCAATTTGTTTTAAGTGTTGCATATCAATCTTATTCTTTATTCTCGTTTATTTATCTATTATTTAATTATAACACTCTTTTGCCTAGTGATTAATCTACTTGAGTTTTGACATATCTAAATCATACCCATTTTTTCAAACAATAATTAAATTGGTAATGCTTTTTCTAAAGCAAATCCCGGGATTATAATTAGTGTCTTTATGTTGGAGATAAGTAAAAGCTAAGGAAGGAATCAATACCTCGTCATTTTTTCACAAAGTGTATTTAGTGCATCAATATCCTTTTATTTATTTATTTATTTATTTTCAACATGATCTCTCAATTCGATAGATTATTAACTTAATTTGCTATGAATTTGAACTTCATTTAAGTATTTACTGCTGATCAATAAATTCTTAGGTACATAAGACGAAATTCAAATTTTTATCATTTCTATAAATACACAAGTGAGCCAATCCACTCACTAGCTTAGTCGGTTATTTAGTATTCTTTTATTGTTACATGTACTTGCCAAGAAGTAGTGACAACGTACACTTCCATTGATTGTTGGTTTTCTCCTAGTGGGGACATGTCTTTTTTTCCAAGTTAAGGAAAAACCATGTTAGAAATACTAGAAAATAGTGATAATTGTTTAAAAGGGAAAACACCTTATCAAGATGCAATTAAAGGGAAAAAATGCTATAAGAAGCATATGAAATTTGGATTCTCTTATAAAGTTATTGTCAAATCTCTTCCCTCAACTTCATGATCACTCTTTTTAAGTTTCAATGTCTTTCACCATCTGAACAACTTTCAGGTGTATATACATCATAGTAGTTAACTGGCAAATTCACAGTTTAAAAGCCAACATGGCCCATTCACAGATGTGTTGAGGATGACCAGCCATTCTTATCTAAAAGAGGTATAAACAAAGGAATAAATAGGTACAGGGTAGAAAGAAAAAATAATTCAATGATCCAATGGTGAAAGATTGTTATTCGCTATTCGCTTTTAATTTGACTCGACTTGACTTGAATAACTAATGAGTTAAACTGGTTCGGGCCAAACAGCAAATGGACACAGGTTAACACAGATATACACTATGTAACTATTCATATCCTTAAAATCATTGTAACTCCCAACGCACTATCTTTGTTGTAGATTTATTAAGGTTTATTAACTAGTCTTTTAGATTTTGCAGAGTTCACTGAGGAAATATGTGAATGTATAAGTTTTTTTTAATCTGAATGGATATCAACCGATTCCTGGTCATTTTCAATTCAGATGACGCTAACACCCGAAAATCCCAAAATCATGTCTCATTTACAACAGAAATTTTTCTCCCAATGCAGCTTGATTTGGTTGGTTTTATTATGTAGGTCCTACTTCCCTTCACTCCAGCAATATCAGAATCAGCCTCACTTACCAACTCACTTATTCTGCAGTTTTATATGGTTTTTTGTGGTTTCGTTTTACTTAATCTAAGCCAATCATTGGAGGCAGACATTTGACCAAACTTGTATTGTACCCACAAGTTAAGATTTAAATAATTCACTAAATTGTAAATAAATAAATAAATAAATAATGCGACAAAACCTGAATATGTATATTCTGATGATTGGAAGTTTGGAACTATACAAATGAGGAACAATATATAGCATGTAAGATGCTACTTTTTTAAACGGGACTGATCGTGAAGAAATTCTGGCCAGAAGAAAATAGTTAGTATTGAAAAAAAAAAAAAAAAAGAAAAGAAAACTGTATCCCTCTAGTCAGTTAATTCAGCTCAAGAAATCAGACACTTAAGATGGAAGAACAACATTCCTGTGTTTGATTTGGAATTTTAAAAGGAAATTCATTTTTTAAGTTAGGCCTATATGTTATTGTTTAGTTGCACTTGATGATCCTCATAGTGTCAAACTTTGCTGCAACTATAATATAAGCTATTCAAGTAGTGACACTCAACCACATATAAGGTTACTTCTAAGTTCTGACATTAAACCATAAAAGTAAGCATTGTAATGAGGATAATAAATTCTAGATTTGTAGCCAACTGTAAGGATCTTTTGCCTGAATTCAACTTGATTATGTTTCGCCTCCTCCTCAGAGGAAGACGATAAAAAATGTGCCAACATAATTATCCCATGTTTTCATAGAAAAGAAAAGATAATACAAGGAAAAACGAATTCTTCTATTCATATCTGAAGTTTGAGTTCAACCCTATAAGCTATCATTAAGTGTGGGTCTATATCCTAACTTTGGTGGGTTAATAGTACTAAACTAAATCTTCATATTATAAAATAAAAAGAACTCTTGACTAGTCCTTTCACATGGATTTTTATTTTCAATCTAGTTCAAATAATAAAGTATGTATCTACTTATAATGACCGGCAATACATTATTTTCATTCCTAAATTTAGGGGATAATGTTTGACTTAATGTACTAAATTGTAACAAACTATCATGCAGATATGTTTTCTGTCAAGAAGATCACAATAAATTAAAATGAATCAATACTTTACAGAATGGACCGCATTCATGAAGGAAGCTACCCTTGATTGATCCTTCTGGATGCCATCTGAGCCACAAATGCCACTACTAACATCGATCCCTTCAGGCTTGAGAGTAGATAGAGCCTCGGAAACATTATTTGGATTGATTCCTCCTGCTAAAAGCCAACCATGTTTGCTTTGAATTTTAGGTAGTTTAAACTGGGCCCAATTGAATGCTTTACCACTGCAAAGACGTATAATGAGTTAAACATTTGAGCCGAAAGTCACTAAGAGTCGTCTAGTAGTGACGAATTTTAATAATTTCCATGAAAAAAGGTTTAAATCTCAGTGCTGTCAAAGTACCAATAGAAAAGAGATTATCTGACAGGCTGATTGCCATTGACCAATAGAAAATATATCCATACCTGCCACCCGTCGCGCTATCTACAAGAACCCAATCAACTAGAGAACATTCTTCATCAGAAATTGCGTTTGAAAGGCTCCCATCCACATTTGCATGGAGAACATATATTACGCGGTTTTCCCGAATCAAATATGGTAAAGCTAAACGAGAACCAGATCCATGAAGCTGCATTGCCCAATAAATGATGAAATTAAAGATTCAATTGTCATGGAATATATGTAAATGCCAATAAAAAATATACCTGAATATATTCAAGGTTCAATGAATCAGAAGCTCTTAAAATTGTTTTTACATCATCATCAACGAATACTCCCACAGGCTCCGCTCCATAATCTCTAGCAACTCTTGATATCTCCTTTGCAACAGAAAGTGAAACAGAGCGTTTAGAGTTGGGCCATATGATCATCCCAATGAAATTTGCACCAGCTTCAGCTGCCATAGCAGCGTCTTCAGCTGATGTAATGCCACACATCTTAACCAAAGGTTGATTCTTTTCAAGATCACTTATTGAGGATAAACCCTTTCCCAACTCGGTTAGATTGCAGGAAATTTTAAACTTCCGGCAACACCTATCTCTTGATGGCAGCTTCTTTCCTCTTAAACCTACACAGAGGCATATGTTACATACTCAGCAAGGAAAGAAATAAACTAAGTTCACAGCAGAATAAATGATCATCTGGTTTCCCAAAAACATGAGACATACTTTCATAACAATTAACAGCTTCTTGAAGTGAACGATGTAGCATATACGTGCAGTTAGCAAAGAGTAAAGTTTACCAAGAATCGGCCTTCCGTTGAAATTTGTAGCCCTAAGTTGCAAGTAATTGCCCGTGTTTGAAGCTGTGCAAAAGGAACAACATATCTTTCAAGTCAGCAGAGAAAATAAATAAATTAATGCAAGCATAATTATACATAAGCATATACAAAATTCACTGTCACAGTAAATGACTTAAAAATGCCAGTTAAAATATACACTACATTCATATACATTTGAAAAAATATGTACAACAGCGTCAGCATAAACGTTGAGAAACTGAGCATTTATATTTTTAAGGAGATTAAATCATTATAAACATCCCTCAAAATTCTAGTTACCGTGCATGAAGGCACAGAGGGTCATGGAGAAGAACCATAACTATCTTATTGATAAGTATAGATCAGCTCTATTCATCCAACATAGACGAGGAACAAAATAGAAGTACAGCAAAATCAGCAACCTACTGAAAGAAGTAAGAACCATACAGTGCACTGTAGGTTATCATGAGTCAGCCAATTCTAGTTGACGGAATCATGAAGTCCAACAGTCCAATAGCGAACATTAAACATCAGAAATCATGTATAAAATCACCACAAAATCAAAGCTAAACCCATTATCAAGTTACACATGACTGAATCAATGTCAAATGCTTTCTACGATACACAATTACGCTAAGCACAACATAATCAGTTAACGCAGCAGCTACAGTCATAAACATAGCGGCATACTGAGGAGACCAAAACTTCATTTGCAAGTTATCTTAATCATTTTGAATGGAGCTCCTATGAACTATTCAAACCACACCCAAAAGAAAGAAAGAAATTATATATACATATATAACAAACTCTCTTACGCCCCTGCATAAGTAGGTATTTTTTCACAATGACTAAGAAAACACACAAACTATACAGCAATCTCAGAGAACACTCAAACATCACATACCCACAAGCACACAAACTACACAGGAATCTCATAGAACACTCAAATATCCCATACCCACAAGCACACAAACCTAGATATATCAATCCATTCTCTTTACCAACATACACATAATCCTTTGGATCTTAAGATGTCTTTGATTTAATTATGAACCATAAACCGTAAAATCTAAGAGCAGGGTTATTATGACATCGAATTTAAGAGATTGAATTTGATTAATTGAAAATTGCAAAGCTGAATTTAGTTATAGAATTAAATTTAGAAAATCATTTAAAACCAACTGAATTTCAAAAGATTGAATTTAGGTGTGAAATTTGAAGAAACAAGTAGTACCATACTCTTTTGATGATACCTATGATATGAGTGTGTCTCAGCTCTACCAATGACATAATTAAGCATATGCAGGATGATCTGAATCTTATCCTTAAAAAGGTGAATATTATTAATTAATTAATCATTGAAGATCCCATATGTATATAACTCCACCTAAATGTGCTTTATGCAGAGAAATTCTGGTTTTGCTTTTATTTGGCCCCATTGTTTGGGAGTGGGGATAAGATTTCAATCACACCCTAATGCATGTGCATCATGTCCCATATTTATACCAAAGCTACCAAATATTTTCATGGAGTCATGGCCCATAAATGTTGTTTATCCAACCTTAAATTTGTTCTACCTGATATATATATAACACCTACCTCCTACAGGATAAGCCACATACAAAATTGATATCAATAAGCTCTGAGCAAAGCCTTTAACGGGATAATCAGTCAGGAGCACCAATCCAGGATCCAAAGAACAAAACGTGATCATTTGGCAAATAATACCAAGCAAAATTCCACCTTTTCAAACAATTTCTTCTATTATTACACTAAATCAACCATTTACATAATCTTCTTCTTTTTAAGTAAAATATCATTAAAAAACAAAATACCTGAGCTAGGACATTGATCAAACACTTCGAATGCATGATAAGAAACGAAGAATTGAGAATATAAGGGAGGAATTAAAAGGGGAACCTGGAAACATGGTGAAACTTTGAGATGCCATTGTTGAGTTGTTTCAGTGAGAAAGAG